>VZTD01003613.1:885907-903728 GCA_013397725.1 Rhagologus leucostigma
CCGAGGGCGGAGCGTGCCGGCGCCACCTGGTGGCGGGCGGAGGCGGTGCACACCTGGGCCAGCCGCGCGCCGCCCGCCGAGCTCGGTGTCGCTCCGCCCCCGCGGGGACCGTCACCGCCCCGTGTACCCGCAGCGCGGGCCTGCGCCGGAAACCAGAGCACGTCTCTGTTTTCTGTTAGGCCGTGGTCTTCCATAATCGGTCCGAACTTAAGCACGGGTGTTAGATGGTTTCTGCGCGAGGTTATCGTGGGTGTATCCCTGCTGAATGCCTTTGCCAAAAATCAACAGAACTTACTTCTCACTCTTGCAATCAGCGTGTAGCTGCTTGGTCCTGAAAATCCAGGTTCCTTCTCCCTGCTACCAGGGTTTTTGCAGCTTGTGGAGACACCAGATCTTGTCAATAGAATTTGTTTGCACTTGGCGATATTACTGGGAGATTTTCTTTGCATTTCATTCCATTCTTTTTTTTTTTTAATCCTCATTTAAATTTCAGTGGTAAAACTGGAAATGAAAAGTCTCTGTTCATGCTTCATTGTAACAAAGCCCACTGATACCAAATGAGAACCCCAGGTACCCTGACAACACCTGATGTTTTCCCACTTACACATAAAATCTAGGGCTTAGTTATTCTTTAATGTTTAGTAAATGCAATTGCACAATTCTTCTGTGCAAGATGGATTTTTTTTAAATTCTCCATTCCCGAGTGAGGCCTTTGGTTTGGTTTATGTACAGAGTAGCTGCTAGTAATTCTTCAATTTTGTGCGTTGGGGTTTGTCTATTTATCTATCTTTGCATTAGCACTATGCTGTAGCACCTTTATAGGAAGCACCAGGGTTTAGGCTTTTAAAAGAATGATGAAGATCTTAAGCGTAACATGCTCTGAGTTCATACAAAATCCTTATCATTATTTGTAAAATATTTGAATTTACTTGAATTTACCCTGGGAATACACCTCTACTTAACTGAAACTTAGTAACAAGAATTGCAGAGAACCCTACAGGGAACTACAATTATTCTAGTTTATCTCTCTTTTCCCCAAACTTCAGAGCCTTTATTTCTCACAGAAACCAAACATACACGGTCTAGAAAGAGCTGGGATATAATTTCATTTTACTATTTTATTTTATTTTATTTTACAAATAAAGAGCAAAATGCATCTAGTTGAGGTCAGAACTAACATTTCACTGTGACATGTGAAAGATTTAGGCATGCTCCAGCACAAGTTTTCAGTTGGACTTGTCTAAGAACTGAGCTTTAGGTTTTCTCCTCTCTCTCCATTGCCTCTTGTCAGCGAGGGCAGAACTGAGGATGCATCCTCTCCACTATTCCTTTATTACTTAAGGGTGTGTTTTCACAATTAGTGTAAGCTTATCCAACACTACTCTGTTGCTGAAAGGGACTTTCCTGCCCCTTGTCACATGCTTGACCTGCTATCCTGATTGCAACAATAGTGACTGTGTGGCTGTGGAGTCATTTCAGCTCATTTATCTAGCTGAAAGCTAAGCCTCTGAGTAAAAGCAGCTTGTTTTCACTCAGCTTTTTAGGTTGATCTGACTTGCATTGGGACTGTACACACAGACATTAAAGCCAGCACAAGGAAGCAGGACAGGTGAAAGGGACTGCCACCTTTCAGCCACATCCCATCCCACCTTGTCTTGATCGTGAAGACAAGGGGTAACAAATGGATGTATTTATGATTTTTGGACTTCAAATAATAGATGACTGAGATGGAATGTGAAGGACTGCTGTTAATGTTCGTAGTTAAAATAATTGCAGTTGCATGCAATAATTTTCTGTCCAATTTTATGTAGAAAAAATTTATTTCTTTAATTCACACAGTGAGAAACTTATGCTTTATGTGAATATGGTGCTTTAAGTGTAATATAAAAAAGTGTGAGTGAGACATAAGAAAATAGAGGCCTCCTGTCTTTCAGCTGTTTGCCACTTATTTTGATCGCTGCTATAGAGCACTGATAGGTTTAAAGTAGAGAGTTATATTACTGATGGTGAAAATTATGGTAGGAGAAAATTGCTTCTGTAAAGGCTCAGGTTACCTGCTGTAGTGACCTGCCAAGACAGAACCCTGCCATCTTGTGGAATGCCTTGATATCAAAGGACACAGCTTTGTTTCTCAAAAGACACCTTCCTTTTTTCTTTGTTTGCTTGTTTGTTTGCTTGTTTGGGTTTTTTCTTTATTTACAGGGATTATGTGTTTGTTCCTACAGAAGTGGTGTGACTGGCTCAGGAAGCCGCTTGTGCCTGGAGCTGGGAGAGTGTCCAGGGAAATACTCTGAAGAGCCATCATAGGATTTTCCCACTCTCATAGACTTTTCTTGGCATCTTTTACCAGCCATGTCAGAGACTGGTTTCTGAATGAAAAGATCTGGCCAGATTGGGTAGGCTGTTCTTAGCATCAAGGTAAATAGAACTGTCAGTAAATATTAAGTTCACATTCCAGTAACTGGTAAAAGGTAGAAGAAAAGAACATTAAAGACTGTCTGCATGCAGTCTTTGAAAGATGGCATTTTAGCATTGGCAAGATACAGAAAGATTTTTGAAATGGTGCATGCCTTTCTGATGAACATATAGCCCAAATGCACCGAAACATTTTTCTTATGCATTTTCTATTAAGACTGTATTTGTTCCCATTATTATTCAGCAGATCTGAATAGTGGGAATTAGATTCTAGATATAACAGATCCAGCTCTTAAAGTCTGTATTTGAATACACACTCTCTGCTTCTTAAAATTTGGACATGGATTTTGTTATAATGTGCTTAAAAAGGAGAGTCTAACCTGCAAAATGCAGATGATACTCTGAATATAGTTCAAACTTCCTTCAAACTGGGAACTTTGAACCAAAGCTTTTAACTCAGGCTCATTTTTGCATCTATGTTTTAAAAGTACCAACAAATTATTAGAGGGTAAACAAAAAGGCCTGGTCTTTGTTTTAAGAAGCAATGGAAAACATTCTGCTTATTCAGTATCATTATTAGTACAAATTTAGGATTATGATTTCAGCTTTTGTCCTGTGTTTTCTAGAGGCATGTGCAGACTACCAAACTAGTACTCTCTCTTTTAGTGGTTGTGTTTCCTCTCTCTTCACTGGACTTAGAAGCTCTATAGCTTCTTAAAACTTGGCAGTCCATAGTTATAAATCTACACTGGATATCAAAATGCTGGCAGTCTAGGCTCCTAGTGTCTATGTTCTGTAAAGGGAAAAAACCAGAACAGTATTAAAAAACAAAAGGAAGAGGAATGTCCAGAAAAAAGGAAAGAGTGCTGTCACAGTCCAAGTACACTGCAGTACTAGAAACATACTGTACTTCCAACTGCAGCTACAATGAAAGCACGTCTCTACCAGCACAGTGAGGAAGTATAAAAGATTAAGGAGATGCCCCTTGGCACATCTTATTGCAGCTCACTCCTTTACATCCTGTGGTAATTTATATTGCATCTTAAATTAACCCAGCAAATTCGCTCTCATTTAGCTTTTATACATTTCAGAGGATATACCACAGATCTGTTCTGTGCTTATATCCACAGATATAGCCGTATATACCACTCAAGATGAATCTCACTCCAGCAGCCAGATTTGTTTGATCAATTGCTGATAATTTCTACTCAAACAATGTCAGCTTTACTGACAAATGGATTCTTCTGTCATTAAAAAATGCCTCTCTACATGGCTGTAAAGCTGGACTGTTTTTTTCCCTCACTTTAGAACAGTACTGCTTTGCCAACATCACTTTAGTGTAGGTTTGTTCTTGATGAGGGGGAGAGGGGTAAGCCACTGGCAACAGAAGCTTTATGAACTGTGCTGTGCTAGCTAGGAGGCAGGCTGCAAATCTGGGTCTTTAGCATCTGAGTCAGTAAAGAGAGAGCTCTACTCTGCTTCATAAAATATATATGCTAATCTCCCAGATGGCTATATGTTCTTTCTCCATAAAACAGATGACCTGGAAAAATAAAAGACTAAAAACACTGGAGAGTGGGAATTCTGGGCCAAGATCTGGAAGCTTGCAGTAGATTTTACAGACTTGGATTTTAAATTTAGTTTGAATCTGGTTTTATAGCGAAGTATAGCAATGGCTATTATTATAGGTCACAGTATAATTTCACATGCAACATGAATCATTCATACATCTGCATCCCTATAAGAAAAATAAAACAAAGGAAGACTTTCAAATGAGATTTCTGTCTGCACTAAAAGATATACACTTAATAGAAATAATGGTTAGCTTTGGCTTAGTAATGATTAATATTTGCACTCTATATATTAGCTCAATCCAAGCCACACATATAGCTCTTGTTTGGTTAGTCATAGATTGAGTTGCTGCTCCTGTAAAGGAATATCAGAACCACGCTGCCACACTGCCAACATTGTGCCACAGTTTCGCAAATGTGTGCAACAAACATTTAACTTATTTGAGAATGTGATTAGTGCAATGCAAATGCTCTCACCAGACTTCAGCAAAGAAGCTACAGAAAACTTTTAAGGTTTCTGAAATCTTTATAGGTGCTGATAGCCTTGATCCTTGTTTTCATGTTTCATGTGAAAAATAAAGCAGCAGCAGACTACCCTTCAGTGTCATGGCCAGCATATGGTGCAGCACTCACTCAGAGTACTCTGCACTGCCTCCGACACCTCATCTCCCATTCAAGGCCTTCTGCCCATGGAACAACCAAGTCTCCCTTGTTTGTGAGGGAAAATGAGATTTTGGTTGGAAATAACAAAACCAAGAAGGAAAATGAAGTATTTTGTTTAGGTTTTAAGTTTTTCAAACAAAACCTTTGGGACAGTTTTCAGATCACTAAAGCCACCGTTGAATAGCTTCAGAAAGACAACACAAAAATGAAGAATCCTGCATCTGAGTTCAAACCATACAGATGCAAACTTCATTTCTAAACATATAGAGACACAACATCCACTAGATACCAGCATTCATGTGTAAATCATAGCCTCATACCCAAATCATAACTCTGCTAAATCTGTCATTATAAAGTTATGGACATAGAATAGATAACCTTTTCATTTGGAGTAGCATAATCCTTTTGTAGATTGAGGCTGATGTCTTTTTTTCCCTAATTTTTATTTACTGAGTTAACTTATTATTCAGAATAATAAACCTCAATCTAAAATAAGACCAACTAGGTCAATGCAGTAGTAATTATCATAGAATTATATAATGGCTTGGGTTGGAAGAGACTTTAAAGATAATCTCGTTCCAACCTCCCTGCCGTAGGTAGGGACATCTTTCGCTAGACCAGATTACTCAGGGCCCCATCCAACCTGGTGCTGAACACTTCCAGGGATGGGCCAGCCACAGCTTCCCTGAGCAACCCGTTCCAGTGTCTTACCACCCTCACGGTGAAGAATTTCTTCCTAATAGTTAATCTAAACCTACCCTTTGTCAGTTTAAAGCCATTACCCCTTGTTCTATCACTGCTTGCCCTTGTCAGTTGACTCTCTGCAGCTCTGTTGTAGCCCCCTTTATGTACTAGAAGGCTGCAATAAGGTCTGCTCGGAGCCATCTCTTCTCTCTCAGTCTTCATTGTAATTGTTTTTTGACACATTGTCTTGAGAGAACAGGTGACATTTGCTTGCTGTTTCCTTTTATTTACAATTCCAGTTTAAATCCTCAGCAGAATTAGTTAGAGGAGCCTCTTTTAAAGAAATAGATGGCTACTGGAAAATTTTCTGTCTTGATTTCCTCTTATAGTGTCTACTCTATGCCTGGTGACTGAGCTCAGATATGATACTGGATCCATTCTATATTTCATAAGGCAACTAGAAGGAGATTTCCTCATACTTACATGAAAATAGACCTAAGTCTGTTTTGATCTTTTAGTCAAGTGCGGGCAGAGTGACACATCATGTTTTTATTGTGATGCTGTCTCTCAGTACTGGCAGCACCAGATCCACAGACAGCCAGAGACATGCATTGAGCAGGGATTTCATGTTACAGGGTTGAAACCATGTCAAGAAGTCTGCCTTTACAATCCAGAATTAATTTATGTTATCTATTTAAATTATTTTCTTTCTCAATTTGGTGGTCTTAATTAGTGGACTTGGTCCTGCACACCATCAAGGCACTGTACGGTTCACTGTAGAGCTGAAGCTTTTGTAGGACAAGGGAAATGTGATTCATGGAGTGAGCCTAGACAGTCCAGTCCCAGACTGCAGACTGGTCAGTGTCATTGAGTCTAATTGGTACCTTAGCAGTTTTCAAAAGAGAGCATTAAACATAACTAACTTATGAAGGATACATGCCTTCTTCTTTCTCGTGCTGTCGTATTTCCCCTCCAAATTATGGCGCTAAAAGAGCCAGTGAGAATAAGATTGGTTAGTGTATAAATGACAGGATTTTGGCACATATATATTGCTTGACCATAACTCTTCCTGTTCCACTGCTGGCAGAATCTAAAATTTTGCCCGGTCAGGTGGCGGTTAGGCCCCTGGAGCCCTGCGGGGGGCGCCAGGAGCCCCCGGTCCCGCCCGCCGCCGCCCCGCAGCGTCTCCGGCCACTCCGCGCTTAAAAACGGAGGGATTCTCGTCCGGGCTATTTTTGGCCCTGCTGGAGCCTTGCGCTGTTTCCTCACGGCTCAGAGCTCATTGTTTTTGTCCACTTAGATGAACCAATTGTAGTCTACATAGGACGTATTTGTTTTCCAGTTCCTCAAACCATTATTACCTTTTTCCTGTTCCTCTTGAGAAAATGGACTTTTGACACCCTGCCAGCTTGCGTTACTGAGTTCCCTTGCCCGTTTCAGGGTGAAATCATGATAAAGGCAGGCGCTTTTACTGAAAGGAAAAAAAAATCACAGAAAAAAAAACGTGGAAGAAAACCTTACTGGGGGAAAAAAGCAAGTTGCGTAATAGTGAAGGAATGAGGTAGTGTGAGTCATCCCGCTCATGAGCACTTCATCTGGTGAAGTTAGCACCATCCAGGAGGGAATTTGCCAGGCCCTGCTTACATCCCACAACCAGTAAGCCTAGCCAGGGGTATAGCACTAAAAATAGAACTGTATCTAGTAATCCCCTAGCATATATGAGAAACCATATCACAGTTGTCTTCAGTAGAAGCAGCAACTCTCCTTACCTGCATTTTATTATGAATAACACCACCAAACCCAGCCTCATCTAGGTCCACAAGGTAGTCTGGAAGACTTAGGTCCACAGGCTCCCCCAAAGACCCAGTTTGTCCTTGGAAGACCCCTTTTTATGGTCCATGCTTCATACTACCCTTACCATACTTTTCTCCAGCTTCACCCTCAGAACAAGTTCTTTTATCCGCACAAACTGTGGTTGATTTCAGTCCTTTCCTGCTCTCCAGTTTATCCCTTTTAACCTTCTATGGATCTTAGGGCTGCTATTACAAATCCTAAGGGTGATGTAAGAGTGAGAGAAAAGAAACGTGCATTTTGGATGTAATCTTGTTTCTTTTTCTTAAAAACTCTGCAGGAGGTGAGGCAGGTTAACTAACTTTCACTTGAACTTTGAATTGTAACTGTACACACACATCTAGCACTTCTGACTTTTTCCTCAGCTCTGCTACTGATGAATTCAGAGAATACGACAGGTTTTAAGGTTTGTACCCTCAAAGACTGACTAACTCTCGGCTCACTTCTATCCAATATTTTGTATAGAGAGTGGTAGAAAGAAAGATGGGTCACAAACACAATGGCCATTGCTATCTCACTGGTGGGGAAAAGATGAGGTGTTACTATAAAGGACAAGCTTTCAGTAATGAAATCTCTCCTTTTCCTGAAGACTATACAAGGCCACACATGCTGACTGTGCAGCCACCTCCTACTGAATTTCCTTGAAGGTCACTCTAGCTAATCGAATTTGATGGATTTTCTGGAGGCATCAGTCCTTCTCCTTCTAAACATTTCTAGCCTGGACTGGATATTCATCCATCACTCCATTAAACTCAGTCCCTCATAATTTCTCTGTTGTATTTATGAGCAAATCTGACAATTTAAGCACTTGTCTCAAAGTTCGTGATATGATGAGGTACACAGAACCAGGAGATGAAATTAGCTAGTGAGAATAGCATCTGACAGAAGCTCCTACCAGGCCTGCCAGTCACATAGAAGTCTTTTTGAGAAAGTACGTCTCATTTAAATCTGTGCTAAGAAGTAAGGCAGAAGGGAGGCCAGTGAAAATCTGGATAATTATAAGTTCTGAACTGTTTATTTGTAAGACTCAGATCCTAGAGACCTTCTGCATTAAAAGAAAAGCAGAGATATGCTCAGCTTTCCGGATGTCAGTAGACTTAAGAGTTGTGAATAAAGATGCTTTTCAATCTAGAGCTTTCAAAACTACACCTGAAGCTTTGACTTAAAAAAAATTCTAAAATGTTTTGCTTGTTTTCCATCATATGTCATTTAAAGATTTACCAGAAAGTGTTTAGTTGCATTGCTACAACCTAACTGTGGAGCAGCAGGGTGTACCAGAAAATTCAAAATGCAGTCCAAGAGTCAAATTACTTTGGCCACCTGTACTTAATTCTGTTGTTACCACATTGAAACTGTTTTTCTATGATTTGTGTAACATTCAATATTAAATTAAATCTTGGGAATACTTGTTCTGCTGCAAAATATCTTTTTGTGGTTAAAATATTATTTGCAACAAAACTTCCTCTTTTCGTCTCACAGCACATGCTGAAACAATGGCAAAAAGATAAATTACTCCAAAACCAATTTTAACTGCTGTAAATTTCATAACAGGATCCCTAATTTCTATAATGTTTAGAACACTGTACATAACAGCTATAGGCATATAGCTTACAGATTTCTGACACAACCTTCACTGGCATTTCTGGGTTCTGTAAGCAGCACAAAACAGAGTATACGTCTCTCCAAAAGGGTTGCTAACTCCACCCTTCCTTTGTTTCAAAGTAGTTTCTGATTTTTTTGCCTTTAGGGTTATTTTTAATGTTAGATCATTTCCATTGTTTACCTCCAGAAGAGTGTTTCCAGACTATTTTGCAGTCCTCACTGTTCTGGAAAGGCCTATGAAAAACTGAAGGTTATATGTTTCCTTGGCAGATGCGGTCAGAAATATCTGACTATCATCAGCATTGTAGCCCTACAACTGATTCCTTTGCTTTCTAATAGTTTTCTCCCTGATCATTTTTCATTGCTTAATCCATCAAACGTTTCCCAAAGGGTTGAATATATCTTTCCATGCTGAAGACCAATAAAGAATGCACCAAGACTAGTGCTATTAATATGGACAGTGTTCTGGAGTGAAGAACATAGCAACTGCACAAGGCACCCATGCAAGTGGTGTTGGGAAATACAGGCACCTCTGGATGCCTGAAGATCCCTAAGGATCTGCCATGAGGGATTTATAGGCTGTTCCATAATGGGTAAATTCCCTCATTTCTGAGCAAAAGATCAGGAAGAAACTCTTCAAAGGCTTGCACTCTCTCAGAGAATATCCTGTGAGTTTTTCCATAGAAGGGATGGACAAATGAGCAAGATTTGTAGAAAACCCTTTAGACTGGCTGAGAGCTGGAATTCATCCACCTGCAATTCTCTGACCCGTGAGCTTCACCACTACTGTGCTGGTTATTATCCACTGCTGATATGAGCTGGGGAACACTCTCATATGATAAATAGGTATAGGGGAAAGAAAAGATTTAGTTTCATCCCACTGCCTTGTCTCTGAACCAAGGAAAAACTCACTTGTCTACCACTGACTCTGGAGAAGCTGTGACAGTTTGTGCAGATGTTCTTCATGTAAAACACAACTCTGTTTAATGGATCAGGACGTGGGAGATCTACATGCTGGATTTGCCAATGATTTACATCATGACCCAGAGCAGATCACTCTATTTGTAACAGTTGTAACATCTGTCCAAAGCAATTAAGGATACCTTCTTTGCAGGTTGCTTTCATCCAAATTAAAAAATATATCCAACATATGCATTATTATCAGTGCCACTTAACAGATAATTTTGAGTTGCAAAGAGTTCGTCTAATTCTAAGCCCACTTTTCTTGGCTGCACATAGTTCTCTATTCAATTTGGTACTATTGTGACACTGCTCATGTGGTAAAGAATTCCGATGTCAGACCTCATGGACATAAGGATAAATATAAAAAGTGAAACCCAGTCTGATAAGAGAAGAGGCTGAAGAATATCAGGTCATGCAGCTGAAAGAAGATTTGCATGAAAAATTATGCTGTCTCAGTACCTGCGGTGTATCTATACATGTGCATGAACACATGGGACCATATATACACGTGTGCTCTTTGTTCGCAGGGATTGCCTTACTGGGTCACGGTAAAGAGCTGGCTGAAGGCAGAGGCTGCAAGGAGAGACGAGTCAAACATGTGCCCGTGTTTCTCTATAGCTATGGGTTTCTTTGGCACTAAGAGCTTCCTCCCACATCAGTTTAACATGGTAGGCTGTTTTTGGAGGTAGGCTAAAACCAGTTGCCCACTGAATATCTGTAACAAATCTATTCAGCCAGCACAAGAAGGAGGAGACCTTTGTTGCTGCTGTTGTTTCCTCGATGAATACTTATGCCATCTCCAGCTGGCTGCTGAAGACCATTTCTTTAAAAGCCATATGTCCTCCCTAAGAAAGCTCTCATCACACCTCCTTCAGGCTTCCATCATTCTACTGTACTTATGCTCGATTTCATTTAGTTCATGAAGCGATGCAGCTGTAGGATGATGGCTTTCTTCAGCTTCTGCTTAGAGAAAACATGGCCTAGAGAAGAAGAAACGATTGTCTGGGACAGCAAATGTTGCTCACTGGGTAGCTCATGTGGGTTTTCTTTCTAAATAGCTCTTTAAAGGGTTGCTGGAACACAAGTTACTTTAGATCTGCCACAAAGTGGCAGCATTTCAGGGCACTCCCCCCAGATTAATAATTTCCACATTCTGAAATCTGTCAACTATACCTCCAGGCACTGCCAATTCAAGCAAATACAAAAAAGACTATTCACAACACCTCAGGGCATGATTTCATCTGTTCTACACTAAGCAGGTCTGACCTGCTCAATGTTTATCTGGGAGACCTCCAGAGAACAGAAAGAAGAGTACAGGAATGGGCAGATCTTGTGAGGCAGCTGAGATTTCTTGCCAATATAAATCATGCAACATCTCTGGGAATTTAAACCCCGGTTGTTTAAAAAAATAGCACTGCTTCTTCTGTGACCGACCTATATTGGCACTGAAGCACTGTATGACTAGAGATGCTACCTTCCAAAATGGATTTAAAACTGACATTCTGCAGTTCTTTTCTCAAATTCAGGTTGTTAACTATGGCCACATTCCATCTCAAGGCAATGAATTACATACTGTTTCCAATAGTCTCGAATGTCAAAATTATTCTTCACACCTCCTACTAAAGCGCATAGTCACTGCCATGTTCCACTTCAGACAAGGCTGTATTCAGTGAGGAGTCTTACATACACAGTTAGCAAAGGAGTTGAAATCAGACAGAAATATGGAGTTGCTTTTCTAATTATTCAGAATGAACTTAAAATCCAAGAAAGTTCTAGGGAAACTTCTAAGACTTGCAGGACCTTTCAACTAATTTTCCCAAGCAAATCCTCATAAGAAATGCAATTGCATGAAGTTGTGACCTATACGCACTTCAACACTTTCACCTTGCAATGCCACTAGTTATTCCACAGTTCCCTGTTGATAAGCCAGGTGTCTTAACGCTATTGTCCAAATTCTTCCCACATTTCCTGCTCGGAGTTCCTAATTTTTGCCCCTTTTCAGTACCCTGAAATTGATAGGCATTTAATATACGTTGTAATTCTGCCTCTGGCAATGTACTTTAAACCAGAACTGTTTCCTAGGCAGGGACTGACCAATTCAAAAGGCTGAACTTTCTTAGAAAAATGGCTGAGAAGAGCCATAAGAGAGAGGAAATCCTTCAAAATTGAGAAGATGCTCTTGGCGGCTCATTATCATACTGTGGGAGCTTTGTACTTCAGACAGAGAGTTTTAACTGCAAACAAAGATCTTAAATTGCAATTTATCCCAGTGACATCATGAATCATTGTTCGGTAGAAATCTCTTACAGTGAAGCACCACTGTACTGTACTTTAAAGAATGTGGTATAAATGCTGCTAAAATACTGTCAGCTGAGTGTTTGGATATTCTAATTTTAGCCTTGTTTATTATGTTTCATCTCCATGGCATTTTTAAGCAATTCATGTACCAGCAATGCTAGCAAATTCCTCTTTTTCAGAGAGACCTCACGGTCACTGGGACATTGATGACGCTTCTCGTTGTGATTTCTGTATGGACATGTTCGCACAATTAGGTCCTTTAATGTAAAAGTGCATGATGCCCTTACAATTTCCTTTTAAGAAGCACAGACAGAGCTATTTTTAGGAGGAAAATCCATGTTAAACCTCCATTCTTTCTCCAGCAATGGGACTATTAAGCCATTCTGATTGATTTTTCAACCATGCTGAAGCAGCTGCAAGAAGTTAGGATAGGGAGATGGTGGCCTACCCAGCTGTTAAAAGTGTACAGCAGAAAGACACATAGATACAAATTCTAACATGAAATAAAAGGAATGGAATTGAACATACTGTTTTCAAATGGCAACTTACAGAAAGCTGCTATCAACAAGTTCGTAAGAATTTGTTTTTATTAGCTGTCACGGGACTTCTTTGTGTGAATCTATTTTAAACAGTTTTCCCCTTTCAGCACTCCCTGATAATAAGAAACTTACGTAAGTGTTCTTATTCGGAAAGACTCTCTCTTGAGTCTTCTTATTTTGTCTTGAGAAAACCACAGGGCTCAGACAGTGTATGAATAGAGCTTACATACTCAAAAGGTGCAGCAGGCAGCTGAGATAAACTGCAAGGGCAGGATTAGTGGGACTGTGGACTCCACAGTTCAGCTGTTTGCAGATGAGTAATTAGCATCCTCCACCCAGTGAATTATCTCCTCCTCAGTAGCACTGTGAGGTAATATGGAGAGCTGTGTTAGTCACAGTGATAGTTGAAAAAAATTTTAAAAAAACCCAAACCAATCCCAAACCTTCTCCTTTCTTCTGTTGTGAGGATAAGAACTATATTCTCCCACACTGAGAGGGAATAGTTTGGCCTTTCCCACAAGGTGCTGGCCAAGGTGTATCCTGAAAGCACAGGTGGATCTGGGAATGTGATTGGTGGTGTGGCTCACTGCAATAAAGGTGGGTGCGGGCAGTAGCCTGGCATATAGCTGGGGCTGCTTCGTGTGAGGTCTGTGCTAAACCTGCCAGCACAGCATGGAGAGGATGTCTCCTGCTGTGGAACCTTCTAGCTAGTAAATCCCTTTCTGGTCTGTCCTAAAACACTAAAGAATAGGCATTTTTTTGTTGTTGTTTCTAAAGGCTGTATTCTAGTTGGGAATCAGGGTAATATATAGGACTAGATTTTGTGAAATAATTTCATAGCAATCAATGTGCAAGGGTGAATCTGGTGTGACTTATAGAAATGAAGTGGGGTCTGTGAGAGGATCTGGTTCTTGCTTAGAAGTTTGTTTAAAGTCTGTGCAAATAGCAGATAGGGTGCTGTGAGATGCTGATGTCATGGCAACATGTAAAGTAGAGTACTGTAGTTGCTAAAAACCACTCTACTGTAATTAAAAGTTAACATAGAACAACTTTCTGACAGGCTTTATGAGAAAATTAGCTATCTTACAGTGAAACTAGGCTAGCAAATATTATTGTAGAATGGCTTTCTGCTTTCTCTCCCTTGTAAATAAGCTTACTTCTTAACTTTCACGTAAGATGAGAGAATAAAACATATCACCACTATTTATGACAATGTTTCAAATTCAGATAAAACCTTTTCTAACTTGGTTGCAATTATTGAGAATGGTAGGAGAAAAAAAGCCAAGACATAAAATTATGCAAAGGTTTAATGCCTTGGTAACAAGTATACATTTTACTACTATCTTCAGAAAAGCAGAAAGTAGATGCACTTTTCTCCTAGGCTGATAAATTATATACAAAATTGACTTTTGTCTTGTTCTTGCCTTTTTTTTTTTTTTTGAGCCAAAGTTGTTGCTTTGGGTACTGTATGCAATTCACACAGAGTAGTGTATGTCAGCAGGATGGAAAAATTGGGGTAGAAATGCTGCTGCTTAACTATAGATCCCAAGTCAAGAGATCGATAGGAAGACACATATAAAAGTTGGTAGTGAGCCACCAAGGCCTAGTTTGTCAATCTTCATCTGAGAATAAATACTTTATCCGGCACAGAGAGACATGCTAACCCTCATAACCGTAAAGTGAGCAAATTGGTGCTTTTCTTGTTTTCTGCTGACTGTTTTATTAGCTGCTCACGGTTTGGTATTGTACTGTGCTGATTTACTGTAACAAAAATTTTCAAGTCATAAGCTTTTTTCTGGACATAATAAGTTTGTCCAATTTGGGCAAAACACTCTTTTTAACTTTCTGTTTCACCTCTTGTCCTAATTACGATTTATGTTCTCATAAAACTTAGGAATTCTCTTGATAATTAATTTAAAAATTATAATTTTGGGTATCCTGTGAAAGGTGTCTGGAGGGAAAGTGTAGAACTGCATTCCCCTGAATGAGAAGATGAGAGACTAATGCACTTCTTATGGTGCAAAGCATGCCGCAATATTATTCTTATAAATAGCAATGTGTTGAAGCATTTTTGTGACAAGTTTCAGTGTTTTATTACTATTTTGATTAACTTCCTATTCTTGTAATAGCATGCATTGGTTGGTCTCTAATCACTTGATTTAATGCCCGCTCTCTTAAATATTTTATCTAATAAATTGTCATGCTCTATTTTTTCTAGAGCAAACTATTTTCCTGTAGCCATCCTAAAGAAATACTGTAAGGCTAAAGTACAGTGCAGATGATAAGCTCCTTATTCATTGGCATGCACAGATTGAATCTACTGCTGATACTTTCTATCTAGGTGTTGATTGTTTGTTTCCCCTTGACAGCTAATAATGATTTATTTTTTCCTGCTTTGTTAACGATGCCTACAACCAGACTTGTTATCAATTTTACCTTTGGGCATGGATGGATTCCAATAATATTATTTCCCCCTCTTGTATCCTAATGTTTTCAGTCTGTCAATATTTAAATGGCTAAGCAATGAAATTTTAATTGTCCTCTTGAGCACATGATATTCTCTTCCTTATTTTACTGGATGCAGACTAGATCCTCCCATGATGAAGTGCACTTGAACAGGGCTATCTGTGTGGAACTAGGTTATGCTGTTTTGGACCAGGGTTGAGTCTATAATTTTACCTGTATTTTATGTAAACACATATACATACATATATTATTATGTTTTGTTTCCTCTGTCTATTATTTGCTTCTAACTTACACACACACACACCCC
This sequence comes from Rhagologus leucostigma, assembly GCA_013397725.1. Classification (NCBI taxonomy): domain Eukaryota; kingdom Metazoa; phylum Chordata; class Aves; order Passeriformes; genus Rhagologus; species Rhagologus leucostigma. Next base: position 901,267 of record VZTD01003613.1, read on the forward strand.
CCCCACCTCCTGCCCCAGTACCCCCAAGCCTTTATAACATCATGGCTGGTCCAATAGTCCAACAGCTTCTAGGAGTGGGGCTGGGGAAACAGCTAGAAGCTTCCACAGCATCCAGCCTATCACACAGGGGCACTGTTTAATATGAAAGATTACAAGGATGCTGAGGCTAATCTGTCCAGATTTAATCAAAGGCTCCTAAACAGGACCATAAAGATTTCTAAAGCATTTACTGTAGCCTTCAGACATGTTACTAATGAATGTTATCTCTCTTGCCTCCCTTTGTGGAGAAGGTGAGCAGCTTTTATGTAACATGGAAAAAACAGCTGCTGAAAGAACTAACACTTCATAATCCTGATCATTACAGTATCAAAGAATATGTGTATGGATAACACAATCTAACAAGTTAATCTTTTAACAGCTGTATTTATAATTTTAGTTTTTAATGGTATTTTGGCAATTATGCAGTTGAAACAGTTTTCTTTTTTTCTGAGCATACTATAACTGTGAGGTTTGTCATCCTTGGCTTTAATGCAAAAGGACAAAGGGAATTTCCCCCCCTCATCCATGATAATGCTCTGTAGTTTTGCACTGTTGGTTTTTTCCCTTTCCCTCATCTTTATTTCTTTTAATATCTCAATCCTGTTTGACAGAGTGAAAAAAATGCTTTTTTGTAAAATACTGCTCCCAGTTTTGTATTTGAAAAGGCACTATCTGAAAAAGGTTTATTTTTTTATACTGGGGACAGAGCCATTGTGGTTGAGGCTTTGTGTCCGTCCCTTCTCCCTACTTTCTCACTGGGGAAACAAAAAATAGATGAAATACATTTGCTTTGAGTCAGTAACTTCTGTCTTCTGGTTTTCCAAGAATAGCCAAATGCTGCCATTGGCTCACTAACTGTCAGGGAGACAGCGGAGACTGAGGAATTAATGCAGCCTCTTGAAAATACCAGCCCAAATGCATGCTCATCATGAGTCATGGCTGAGTGCTTGGGTTATTTCATTCCTGCAGTTTTTCTGCAGTAGAAACCCAGAGTCACAGAATGGATGAGGTTGGAAGAGACCCCCACAGGGGGTCATCCGGTCCAACCTTCCTGCTCAATCAAGGACCTCCTAGAGCACATGGCACAAGATTGCACCCAGACAGTTCTTGAATATCTCCAGTCAGGGAGACTCTGCAACCTCTCTGGACAATGTGTTCCAGTGTGTGGTGACCTGCACAGTAAAGAAGTTCTTCCTCAGGTTCCACTGGAACTTCCTGTGCATCAGTGTCTGCCTGTTGCCTCTTGTCCTGTGGCTTGGCACCCCAGAGAAGAGCCTGGCTCCATCCTCTTGGTACCCGCCCTTCAGGTACTTACGGACAGTGATGTCAGTCATCTCTTCTCGAGTCTGAACAGGCCCAGTTCCCTCAACCTTTCCTTGTAAGAGAGATGTTCCAGTCTCCTCTTCATCATCTTTGGAGCCCATAGTGCTTGTAGAAAGAGAACTCCTCTTGTCCCTTCTTGAGAGCACTGTCTAAACTTCCCTAATCTATCCTTTTCTAAATGACAAGTGACTTTTGGGATGTGCATGTCTAAGGGGAAAGCTTGAAAAGCCAGCCCTTGATGAGAACTGGTGACTTTTTAAAGATAGGTGAATGTGGAAGTCGAAATTTAAATCTGTGAGAGACTCGTGGTGCACCCATGGTCTGCTGTGTTGCATTCTCTCTGTAAACCCTACTGGTTCTGTCTTTTTAGGTGTTGCAACCTATGATAAATCCTGTGGTGGGGATAGGCATGCCAGGGTTTTGGTAACACTATGTATTGAGAGTAAATGGGGGGGGGGCCTCCAAAAATGGTGAAGTTATTATCTTGCTGTAAGCTTGGACAGACTTAAAGGGTATGCTGGACTAATGTTTTCCTGCCCTGCTGCAAGGAGAGGATGCAGCACTTTGCTAGGAGTCAGGCCCTGGGAGAAGGAAAGAAAGGAGGTTTGAAGGGGAAAGCGGGTTAGCCCAGGCTCCTTAGAGGTGAGCCTGAAGATGGCATGTGTGAGTTAGGGGCAATGTCGGTAGCCCAGCTGAAGTGCCATCTACACCAATGCCTGCAGTATTTAGATTAGGTTGGACATTAAGAAGAATTTCTTCACAGAAAGGGCGATTAGACATTGGAACGGGGTGCAGTCACCATGCCTGGAGGCCTTCAAGGAAAGACTGGATGTGATACTGCCAGACTACATGGTCTGGTTGATACGCTGGCGTTTGGTCATACCTTGGCCTTGATTATCTCAGGTGCTTTCTAACCTAATTGATTTCGTAATTCTTTGATTGAAAACCCCTTTCCGAGGGTTATGCCTCTTCCCAGTACCCTCAGAAGGCGGGAGCCCCGGAGCCTGCTGGGGGGGCGGGAGGCGGGACCCACGCTCGGGGAGACCCGGACCACCAGGGGGCGCTGCGCCGGAGGTGCCGCGCGGGCGGGGGCGGGGCTG
>VZTD01003613.1:903988-1071905 GCA_013397725.1 Rhagologus leucostigma
GCGGCCCCGGGAACGGCCCCGGGCCCCCTGCGGCCGGGCCCCCCCGCCGCTGGGAGCGGGCCCCGCAGCTGCGAGCGGGGCTGCGGCGTTTCGGGAGCACCGACCCGTTACTGGGAATCTGTGGGTGGGCGCTATCGGGGCGCGGCGGGGCTATAGGCGTTGGCATTTTGCCTTCGTTTTTCTGTTTACTTTCTTTCAAAATTGGAAATATGTCTGTCAGTTTCCGCCGCCGATCTCCTGGTAGGTCAGTAAAAAGCAGTTTCTACAGAACCTGTCAGATTTATCCAGTGTTTTTGGTTGGCAGCAGTATCACTTTCTGACTTTTGAGTCTGGTGGAGGGATGTGGTTCCATAACCTAGAAGTTTTATTTGGATGTAGTGTGGTGTGCTGGCTGGCAGTGTATGTGGATTGTGTTATCGACATGAAGTTAGTCTGGCTTTTTTGTTTGTATCCAAGTTTCAGTGTACTCGGTTTGTGAAAATTTTTGTCCTATATATCTTTGTAACTGACACTTCAATCAAAGCTGTTAAAATACTAACCTTTAAACCTAGAAACTTTCTTGACATTTGGACTTGGGAACAAATAGAGGAGAGGTGTGATCGGTTACAAGAAAAGGGGGCGGTTTCCTGTTGGCCAGTAGATTTTTTCGCTGTGTAAACTGTGTTTAACTTATGAAATGCTGGTAGTTTACTTTGGGTTTTCGATAGAAAAGTGTGATGATAATAGTGTATTTTGACCAGTTTTGTGCATATGAAGTAGAATGTCATTTACAACACTGCCAGATGCTGTGATAACCTAAAGCAGAAGCTGCCTCGTGAAAATTTAGTTAGTGACTGAAATGTTGGAGATAAAATTGTACGCAAGTGCAGTTGCAGAAATTGAGAGCTCTGAGGTCAAGCATCTGCTTTGTTTAAAAGCAATCTGTAAGGTTGCAGACACTTCATCTGAAGAAATCTCTAATGTGGAAAAGGAGGTTACAGCTCTTTATGGCTTTTAATTCATATTACAGTGTCTTGGAAAAGGCAACTGTAAGGCTTTTTGTTTGAAAACTTCTAGGCTGATGGCAGGGAAACTAAAGGCTGAGACAAATTGCTTTTAAAACTGAAGTTATGTGAGAACATCTAGATAAAAGTTTTAACTAAGCAGATACTTTGTATGAGAACTGTGAATCTGTATCTATTTAAAGTTCTGCAGAATATGGGCAGAGGAGACACCTTCTGGTTTTGAATATAGCTTTACAGTTTTTTTTTTAATGAAAGTACTGCTCTTCTGTTTTGACAGAACAGTCTATTTAATTAGTGCTGCCTTGCTGAGAAAGCTCACCACACCTGTATGAACAGCTATATCCTGCATGCACAGGAGACTTTTGAAGGGGACTGATCTATACTGCACATAGGTCTTTTGACAAATGGTAAATCTGGGCCAGCGTTTGAGTCTCCTGCTGCTCTTAAAGCAGTAGGTAAGCTTCAGTTACCCATACAGTGGGGTAAACTTCAGTGTTGCTTAAACACTTTTTCCGTTGCAAAGGGAAAAGACAGACAACAGCAAGCTGCTTTAGGTTTTGTTGAAGTCAGAGAAATTCTCTTGCTTCATAGCTCTGGACAAGTTAAAGATGCAACAAGTGCCAACTTCCCTGAGAATAAGTAGGGAGATTAGTCACAAGTTAAAGGAGATTGAATCATATTTGGCTGTTTTCCCTCTTTCCACCCTCTGCAGTTTTAAGTGTTGTCTAGACATAAACTAAACAGGCAGAACCGTGTTGGTCATCTTAGCTCTTTAGCATCTCTTAAGCTCTTTTTCAGAATAAAAAGCAGTAAGTGTTGCATTGCTGTAGGACATGCATAAATAAGCAGAACTTGCCTATAAAGTCTTAGGTAATTGTAATCTGAATTCTGAGCATGGCTCACTGGTGTGTAGGAGGGAGTTTCTAAGCTAGCTTCAAGTGACTTGTTGCTGGCAGACAACCCTGTGTGTTTAAAAAATCAAGGTATATAGAAAGACTTAGACTGCTGGCAGGTTTTATGTTACTTATAAAACTTCCCCATGTAAAGAATTACAAGATCATAGTGTTGCTTTTATGCATTGGATCAGCAATAACTGTAGTTATTTCTAAGTTGTTTTGTAGCAACAAAGACAAAAGTATCCCCTAAGAACTTTGCTTGTAGCTGGCTCTCAAGGCTGAATGCATTTAACAGTAGGCTAATCGCTTTTTTCCCCCAAATGTTATTTAACCCCCAACAGGAAGAGAACACTTTAGGGTATGGGAATTTAGGTGCACTTATTGCTTAAAGACTTGGTTTAGTGCACCCAGCATTGCTAATCTTTTTTCTGTGCATTTGTTCTGTTGGTCTGGTATTTTCAGAATGGAATCGGGTAATGGTTGTGGTCAGCAAGTAATGCCATAAATCTGTGTGTTCCTTTGTATGTGTATGCCAGTGCTGTTAGGGTTGATGGATTTAATGTGTGGTACAAACCTACTGAAGAAGTTAGCAGTGGAATTCAATAAGCAACCTTTCTTCCTTTGTCACTCCTCTGCCTTCTGAGCTTAAGCACGTGCAAGTAAGGGTTGTACCCTGTGTGAAGATGATGGACATATACATGAATGTATCTGTTTTACCAGTCTGGATACTTTTACTTTTTCTCCTGTATCTATATACTTAAACTGTACTTGTTGGAAGTGTGGCAAAAATAAAAGTGTAGATAATGAAGGAACTGGGGTCTAGAGTAAGAAATGCCTGCTTTAGGGAACCTGCTTGAGTCTGTGTTCTTGGATTTGTGGCTTGGCAGTATGCATACAAAAATTCTGCCTTCTAGACTAGTTAAATCTATCCTGTTTGCATATTTGTATTCAGTAACAGACTCAACTGTGCTTGTTGATGTGCCTATCTGTTGTAAGAGCTGATCACTGCTTTTACTCTAATGCAAAATTGAAATTGGGAGAATACAATGTGCTTTCTCTATGGGGAAGCTGTCCAATCACTTTGTAAAATTAGTGGTAGAGTTGAAAAAATACCCTGAATGCAGAGGCCAGTGTTGTGCATCAGTGTTGCAGGGGGGAGGGGAAAGAGAGGAGGCTGCCAAAGCACTTCCCCTAGTCGGAATGCTGTTTCAGCCCCACCACGTGCGCATGAGGGGGTGAAGTCTTGGCTCTGGCACTTGTGGAATTTTGCCAGTGACTGAAGAGGAGCCAGGACTGTACCTTGCTTGGGGTGATGGGCTCATATGTACCTACAGAACTTGTCTGTCAAAGTCAAGCTCGTTTAGACAACAGTTCAGTTAATTTCCTGACTTGTGTACGTAGTTTTAGAAGTAGGTCGTATAAATGTAGCTTCATGTGGAGGTTTTTTCCGCTGAAGTTTCTGAAATATGTCCTGTTTCATAAACTAAGATTTTAAATAATTGAAATACAGTCTGTGATAGCAATGCCTGGTATGCCATATTGTTCTAAGACACTTCTAGTTTCTTGGCTACTTAAGTTTCGGTTGTATGGTTTGAGGTTTTGGTCAAAAACTAGATGACTTGTAACTGAACTCTCTTCCAGATAACAGCAGTTCTTAAGGGCTCTGATTGTCCATGAAAAAAAATTGGGGACAAAACTATATCTGTTGTTTCCTAATCTTTCTTCTTTTCCAGTAAAACTGTTTCTATAAAATACCAGGCTCAAAATGCTTGTACTTTTAAGTCTTTTTACAAGATGACTGTTACTTCTTAATGTTTAGTTGATAACACCTTTATGTATGGATTTGCAATCTGATTTGGTTTTGAAAACTTTGCTGTGAGTGTTTTCAACAGGTAACAGCTATGCATTTTTTTTTCTGAAAATAATCTGGAATTTTCGTTGCATCTATGAGGCCTATCTAAAGCTAGGTAATTAGGTAATCAGATTAGGTAGGATCCATATAGTGTTAGTTTCTTCATAAGGATGTTGTACAGCCTGTGATCAATGAAGTTTCCTCTGGTTCCTGGCACATACGTGCTGGAAACATTCAATCGAGATACAGTGACCTTTTGTAGTTTGAAAGGATATATTTTAATGCCGTAACTACTGATGGGAGTTTTCTTTTTCTATTTTGACTACTGGAGTCTAGGAGTGCTTAAACCTTTTTCTACCTACTGTTTCAGAAGAGGTGTGTTGTGATACAAGTGAGCTAACTTAACAGCCGGGAGATTTCAGAAGAGATAGTCTTCCTTAACTGTGCGTTCCTGCATTTTGCCTTTGTTCATCTGTATATCTTGGATTTGTAAGTTGACTTGAAAGATTTAAATTTGGAAAATAACTCTTGTGGGAAAGGTGGCAGAAAATCAGTGTCCTTCACTCTGCCCCCCATATTTGAGAGTACTACTTAGCTTCCCTTTAAGACTCAGGGAAGTAATTTCAGGTAGGAGTTTATCTAATAGTTGGGTTTGTTCAGTCATTAGATAACTGAAGTTTTCAACAGAACATAATTAAAAGCACACAGTTTTTATATGGTTCTGTGTAGCTGTTTATATTGTACAAGAGCTTCAGTTGTAATGACTGCTGTGGAGTATGTTTCTTTTGGTGCTAATGCAGTGAGTAGAAATGTGCAGTAAAAAGGGCTGTTCTCTGAAATGCTATTGCAGCTGTAGACTTGTGGCCAACTGGTGTCTACTAACAAGTGCTAACCTGAGGGTTTTAGTATGCTGCGCTCAATAAAAATGCTTTAGTATTTTAAATTATTTTGTTATTATTGAGATGTTATCTAGTGGGAAATTTGTATGACTTAGATTTGTATTCCAGTCTTGAAGGTGGTATCACATAGGATGCTGGTGAGAAACCTGTCTCTCCTCAAGTGTGGTAAAATGCTAAGCATGGTTTAAAATGGTAATCTCACTTTAACTTGCTTTCTTTTGTGGGGAGAAGACCCCAAATGGATGTTGAGTGCTTCTGAGTTTGGCTAAGAAAAATACAGAAGGTGCAAGTGATTTAGCTTAGGCTGCAGTAAGTCTCCTCTTCGGGTTGTACTGCAGACAAATTGCTGGTACCATGGGTGGCAGTGCTGTACCATAGCGTGATACTTGATGTCAAGTATGTTCATATGCCAGACCAAGCTAGGTAAAATGCCTTCTATTCCCAGAGTGCATGCCCTCTTCTGAGATGAGCAGCTACTACAGATATGAAGAAGGAAAAGTAGTCAATTACCTTAGCTTATTTTTTTATTTTTCTGCAATCCTGTGAAAACAGAATGTGAGGAAAAATTTTGTATTCCTTGTTAGGTTTGCTGCAAGTTACATGAGGTGTTTTGCCTTTTTTTCCTCGCACTTTTTCTTAAAAGCTTTCTTTTGAAAAACCGGATGTGTAGATTTTGCAAGATAAACTGGATATACTGTGACCTCACTGCTGACAGAATAGAGGGGAGAAATTGAAGACCTCTCTAGACAGGAAAGTACAGGCATATCTTTCACAGAGCAATTCTAGCTTTTGTTATCTAGTGTTAGTCTGACTCTTCTGGTAGTGGCTTCTGAATGCTAGGTATTGTAAAGGAGAGGAAAATTGAAGCTGTGTGTGATGGGGTAGCAGACTGCCTAGCAGGTACAGGAAGCTCATGTGTTTTGCCAGAGTTAACGGGCTGGCCCTTGCCTGCAGGGAACCAACTCTGAAGTTTTTGGAAGTAGAAACACCTCATTTATTGAGGAAACCATTCTAGCATGGCTTTATGGGTTGTAGGGATGCCGTGTCATTGTGGATCCTGTTTGCTTATTGATGCTGGTTTTAAGTAGCTTGGTTTCCTCTCTCTCCTCCTTAGCTGGTGCTTGGTGAGTGAATATGTGTTCATCATGTTGTCCAGCTCAGCATGCCAAATGAAACTTAGCAAACTTCAGCTTAGTTTGCCTGGCCTACTTCAAATGTTATATTCAGTGTTGACCTAACTTGTTTTGGAGGAAAAGGTAGGTGTTGATGATGGTTGTCAGACTTAACTTGTTTTGGAGGATACCGTGCTAGGTTACAAAGAGTCATTGTGGTGATCAAAGTTCCAGGGACATCTTGAAGAGTCAGAAGGGGAAAATTAGTAGAGAAAAAGAAAAGGAGGCCTCTCTATTCAGCACATATGACCAGGTTGAGTAATTTAAAATTGTTTGGCTGACAGCTGTGGTTAGGTTATGCTACTTAAAATCCTTCTAAGATTCAGGGAAATTATTTCAGATAGGAGGTCACGTTACATTGCGTAATGTTGCGCTATGTTGTCAGCGAGTCAATTTTAAATGACTCAAAATGTTTCTATGTGCTGGTTAAAGGCATCACTGTCTTATTCTCTGATCATTTTGTGGTTTTGGCTCTGCAAGATGTTCCTGGGACTTTTTTATCAATGATGACTCTTCACTTCCCATGGTCTCCATAGGGAGGTATGGAAATGAGCTGGAATTGTCCTTCAGCCATGAGGTCTAAAAAGACAGTTCATTTGTTCTACTCATTTACTGCATTAATGTTCAAGCTGGATATCAGATGTTTAATTCTGATTGTCATATGTCGGTGTGTATTTTTATCTTTTGGAAGTATATCCTGAACTACACTGTGAGCAGGGTAAAGGATAGTGGTGCAGTGAAATACTTCAGAACCTAAACTTCTGTTGCTTTTGTAAGGGAAATGGTCTCTTTGTGGATCAATACTGAGACTTAATATCTCATTTTGTTTAGTTACTGCCTAGGGAAATGGCAAAATTTAAAAACACAAATAAAGCATGTTTTAGAAGGATGCAAGCGTTGAAGTGAAATCTGAAGTTTAACCAATACTTAGAACACTTCTCCTAAATAGCTGTCAGGCTGGATTTCATTGATACCTATTGCTGAAGTGATTGATCTGTAAAAGCCTTATATACCTCTGCAAAAGCTGCATGACAACTCTTAATTCTGAGTGGAATTTCAAGTGTTGAATTCAGGACTGAGGGGTTTTTTTTATGTGGCTTCTGGCTGCCTTTCATACAGATGAAAAATTTTCTTCAGAACATGCATTGGCTACCTTTCCATGGGCATACAATGATCTAGCACAAATCTTTGCTGCCTGTGGTCTTGCACATTGTGTTCTGCTGTACAGTGTGAGTCACACATGTAAGCAACCTCTTTATGTATGCAAGTAGGAAACAGTTTGGCTTTTGTGACTGATCAATATCTTGTCATGCAGCAGTAGCTGTTGGAAGCTGACAAGTGAAGTCAAAACACCGATGTTTTGTATCTAAGCAGGTTTTCTCCCATCCAACCATGTTGTCAAACTTGCATAAAGTTTTTCCGAAATGGACTTGGTGCTGAAACAAGATCTCATCCTGTGCTTGGTTGGTTTTTTGTGTGCTTAAAATCTTCGTATTTTTTTTACTCATAACAGTTAATCAAAAATACTGGGTGTCACACATGCTAGCTCTAAGTTTCCTGGTCTAGGTCTTGCGTTGCAAAAGCATGGAAGAAGAGAATGAGTTGAACTTGGTTCTCAGGCTTCAGTGAGACAAGTCTATTTAGCATGCTGCTGTGGTGATTTGGTATCTTTGGTAGTCCACCTGTTTCTTTTTTTTGTGTTGCTAGACTTTTAACATTTTTCGCACAAAGACTGACTATAGGTGGTGTAACTTTCAGAATGATCATATTTTCTTCATGGAACAAACTTAAAATCTAGATAGAGCGTTCTTATGGATATTCTACCTTGTATTCATTGACTTTTTCTTACTCTTTTTTTGAAAGGCTCTTCCTTCTTCCATGATGATAGTAGCTGTCTACTGCCCCGTGATTGCAGCTCTCTTTATCGTTTTGAAGATGGTGAATTACCGTTTGCACAGGGCACTGGATGAGGGAGAAATTGTGGAGAGGAATGCCAGTGAGCATATGGACAGAGGTGCAAAAACAGAACAAAGCAATGTTTCAGCCAAGAGGAAAGACAGCAATGGGCCCAGGTAAGTTGTCTGCCGATGTTTGCATACTGCTTCAAATTACTAACAGTCCTGTCTTCATCATCTGTGTAACTGGAATGGTGATTGAGATTAAACACTGGAATATGGATACAGACCTCTGTAGTTCTGAAAGATGGTTTTAAGTCTGGTCTTGAAAAGCAGACTTATTTATGTATTAGGTTTGAAATGATGGATTCACAATAATTTCCTAGTTCCTTCCCCAAAGGAGTTCAAGAACAATATTGAACATGCTGGAAGCACTGAAACAATAGCACGGAAAATGTGAGCTGATTAGGTCACTAAATACTTAATGAACATAATTAGTACAAGTAATCTTATTTCAGTAGTAGATGCAGTATTAAAAATCTGGCTGTCAAAGTCCACATACTGCATGCTAATTCTTTTATCACTAAGAGGAGTGTCTGATTGGGTTTCAATTTTAGCGTTGCAAAAACAGGAGTCAGATACCATGCTGGACTCCAGTCAGTCTTTCTTTAGGAGAATGTTTTCCTATGAATTTGGAAATTCTGGAATTGCTCTGCTCAGTAATGGAGATGATGATTCTGAAGTACTGTCAGAGGAGGTGATTCCTTTCCAGAAATCTCTGCTGTAGCCAGCATAAAAAAACACCAGAAGTTTTCCTCCTCTGACCAACTATTTGGAGAAAGAAGAGCAAAGGATGACTCATCAGCAAGGCCAGCTTAACCAGTTTGATCAGACTGTGGATGTTTTACGAGCTCTATTATCAAAGCCTCTGCCTGCCTTTAGATAATTAAGGCCATCTTAAAAGTTAAACTGTATGAAATAAATCAACCTTGAATTGTTAGCTTTTAAAGATGACCTTTCTCTTGTTTCTGAGTTTCCGGTACTAGTAGCCATGAGTAGTTTTCAAAGTGAGGTGATTTGTATGCTATCCTGACTCTTAAAAGGTTGTGTGTCTTACTAAGGAAATGTAGTTGAAAGAAGCCTCTTGAGTCTGTTTATTGGGATACTTTTAAAGAAAGGAAGTGTTAAACTGCTGCTCTTTAAAATGCTAAGCCTAGAAGTGAAAGGACTTTCCTGTGTATATATGGGGTAGCTTCTCATGAGATGGATCCTAGGGTCTTCTGTGTCTTCTCTCAGCTCAGGTATTGTTGGCAAAAATGGTGTCTTAGATTCCTCTAAAGCTGGTATACAGTAACTTCTTGTATCAATCTTTTATAAACCTGACTCTTTTTCCATGATGTGTTTGGCAACTGAAGCTGCTGATTTTAATTGTGACTCCGTTTAGATTACCCTATACCTTACTAAAACTGTGCTGAGGTATTTTGGCAGTCTGTTTCCCTAATTGTATCTTAATGCTTACTCTGCTTAATAAAATTCATGGAAATAAACTAGTGGTCTGTTCTTTCTCATGCAACCTTGGTAATGCATGTTTTAGGTATGACCTTTAGGTGTTTTGTCTCTAAGTGGGTTTTGTGTTTTGTTTGTTTGGGGTTTTTTTGGGTTTTTTTTGGGTGTTTGTTTGTTTGGTTTTTTTTGTTTGGTGTTTTTGCCATGTAGCTTTTACTTCCAAAACAGTGGCCCAAACTTGGCAAGGGAATTTCTGCTAGTGTTATGAATTACTTCTGGATGTTTCAGTTCTGTTTTGTCTAGGGAGCAGTTGACATTGGACAAGATACTACATTATAAGCATTGTGAGCTCAGAAGTAGAGGTTAGTTTAATGCTGTGTGTCCTGCTTGCCAACTAAAGTTTCATTAACTTTTATATGATCCTTGTTCCCACTTTCAGGTCTCTTAACTAGAACTGGGAACAAGGTCAATGCAGAAATTACGGAGTTACTTTTTGGTAAGTGGGATGTACAGTATATACTAATCTTTGCCTGGAAGCTTACAAGAACTCTGGGGTAACATTCAAACCAATAGATGGGACGTAGAATGAATGTTTAATATTGAGCTGTAACCTTCTTAGTAAGTTGAATTGGAACACTAATAAAAACCCAAACCTGTCTGGGAAGAGAATGTATGTGGGTTTTCTTCTTTTTAAATTCTGCTCCTCTAATGTAAGGTGGATATAGGGGAGATCTGAGCAGAGATACCATCTGAAATATTTGCATAATCAGAATATTAGTTTTGATAGCTTAGGCTACAGCATGTGGTACCTAATAAATATGCATATTAGTATAGTTTGCAAAGCCATCCTAGAGTTTTTACGCTGCCACATATATGCTCACGGAGACCACTTTAGATACAAATCTTAGTATGTTTGCAGGATGAAGCAGTAGTTATGTTCAGGATTCTGTTTAGCTTTTAAGAACTGCTGTTCCTTTTTTCTGAAGATGTTTATCCTCAAAGTGGTGCTTTCAGGTATCTAACAAATTACGTGCTGCCATTTGTAGTCATGCTTGAACTGCTCATTTATCTTCGGTTAACACTGGTTTGTGGATGGGGGTTTTTAATCTTTCTGTACAACTTTGGTATGTTTAAGCAAGGAACAACTTACTGTTCCTTTAGAGATGCCTTGTTTATTTTTTTGCTGTCCTATTTCTAAAGCTGAAATTCTGTAGTTAATGTTTTTGAAAGAAGCTAGTCTTAATTTAGAGATAGGAATGTGAGTTGCTGTTTTCATACTTCTGGTGTTAGTATAAGTAATGTTTCTGTGAGCTTTCATGGAAGCAAGTAGAGCAGATACAGGCTTCTGGTCTCATAGCAATATAGAAGAAGCAGTGCTAGCATGGTCTTTTTTGGGTATCAGTGGACCCGCATAAATAATTTAAAACCCTGAAGTCAATCCTTCTTTTGGATATGTGAATATGGCTTCTTGTCAGTGACTGTTACGGTTCAAAGTATCGTAAAGTGTTCATCTGGTGACACTGCTGTTCCTGATCTCCATCAGCATGGGGGAACTGTAATAATGATGCTACATAAATTTCACATGTACGTCCACCAAGTAAAGCTAGTAGCTGGAGAATGTTGCATCTTTGAAATATTTACAGTTTACTTAAATATGAGCAAGAGAAATAAAATTTTAAAAAGGTGATCTCTAAAACTCTTGCCCTGCTTTTGCTATTTATTCTCCTTGCAGTTCTCTGTGGCTGACAGACCTGTTGTTGAGTTTGGAGTTGGTTTGTATTTTTGACTATCATTAGTGACTCAAGCTTGAAAGACAATTTGTCTTAATACTTGAAGCTGCTGTGATCTAGCATTTGCAGTACGTGCAGTGGTTCTTCTATATTTTGAGAGCAGCCTTCTGACTAGTTACCCTGCTATTTTGGTTGGAAATTAAGGATAGATGATGATTTTCAAAGGATAATAATAAAACATTTCCTCTGCTTTGTCCAGAAATCAAAATAGCTTATTCCAGATTATCTCTTGAAGTTCTGGTCTGAATGTCAGATTTCTGTAGTCAGTCAGCCTAAGTCAGATTTTAAACTTCTGAATTCATGTAGACTTACGGCCTCTTCAGACTTTTGGTTAGTCTCTGACATGCTAATGTAATATACCTGCGGATAGTAATTTTAGTTAAAAGAGCTACTAATAATTAGAAATAGTAGTTTTAATTTGCTTTACGTCATCTTTGAGTGCCTCTTTCACAGCAATCTCCATTGCTGGATGTAATTTTTTCAGTCTTCTTGATTTGTGTAGTAACTTCACTGCAGTTATTTTGTTTGCAAACTGAAAAGTGTAACATGTGTTTTAGGGAATGAAGACAGCCAACTGTAAGAAACAGTTTGTGGCTTTTCATATCAGAAAGGCCTGGCCACAGCAGTAGTTTCTAAAGAACTCTGAATGTTGCTAAAGTCCAGATGCTTAGGCACACAGTGGTTATTCCTAGAAATCTGTATTTCCTGCTTGTTCCTGCAGATTTTATTTGTTGGTGTTTGTTACTAGCTTTTGTTCGTCTATTGGTTTGTGTGTGCTATCACAGAATATAGAAGCTGTGAGAGTGGCAGTGATGGGTTGTGTTTTTGCTTATGCTGATATCTGATGGTTCAGTTTTAGACAAAATTGCCTCTTTCTTCTACCCCGGCTAACTACCCTGTTCTATGCATGAAAGCATATTTGCAATGACTTACTTTTCTACTTCATAGAACGTACTTTAATCACATGCAGTGTTTCTCAATGAATTATTCAAACAGGAAAGGAATTTCATCTTTTTGTGAAAGACATTCTTTGTTATATCTTCAGTTGTCATTGTAATGTATGCTGAACTTAAACACTGTGAGAATTTTTCACTTTAGTCTTTAATTTCATTTTATGTCCTTACGTATTTTTAAATGCATATGGAAGCAATACTTTGGCTGAAGCTGGTGCTGTATCTTTTAAAGTTCGTTTTCCTTACCTGCTGTAGCATAATTGATAATACCAGGTCAGAGAGGGCTCTCCATCACCAAGAGTATGCCTGTCTCCTTGCTGAGCTGTAACAAAATAGTGGCTTTTCACTTCTTTTTTTAATTTGCTGGAGTTGGACCATAGTTGTTCTGCAAACTAAGGGCGGGTTGTCTTTTAAGTTAACTTATTTTTACTGAAGGAATATATTCCTAACTTCAAACTGTCCTTTTTTTTGGTCACCTCTTTGATGTGGGAAGAATCATGTGCTTCTTATATTATCTAGAGTGATTCCTGAGGCTGTGCCCTTACACCTCTCCAAGATGAGAACAGCTTGAAATGTCGTGCTGCAGAACGAGTCATGTGTCAGGTCCTTTAGTGTACAGACAGTTTGTTTACAATGCCCTCAATTGATGTCCATATATTACAAAAATTATTAGAATCACAGAAGGTGCTGAGATGGAAGGGACTCATCAAGATCATTGATTCCAATTCCTGGCCCTGTGCAGGCCATCCTATTAAGTGTTGGTCTTACTGCATGAGACTTTCCTATAAGACTGGTTGTCTGTTAAGTAAGCCGTGCAGTGCTGTCTATTTCTGTCCCCTTCCTCAGAGGGGCTTTGTCTTTAGTGTCTTTGGTCCAGCTGGAGGAGTGTTGTGCATGTGTACTTTGTTCAGCAAAACGCTGGACTTTGTTGAGAAGCAGTTGTTTATGTTTGGGAAGAAGCAGAGAGGGTCAGTGTCAAATTACTTTGCAGTTACTTCTGTTTAGAAGTCTCCTGGATCAAGGTGCTCGAAGAGAACTATAATGGGATAGGAAGAAGAGTGCCTCAGCTGCTTCTTCTTTGCAATTAACAATCAGTGCTAGGTCAGATCCTTCTGTTCTAGTCCTCAGTTTACTTCAGATCTTGTTGTACTAATGGATGGATCCAACTTGCTTTTGTTTCATAAAATACCTGCCTTTGACAAGCTGAAGTCTGTTGAATTTGATGATGTTGCTCTAGGAAATACTTTCAAAACAATAGTTATTAATTCTCAAAGAGTGAAATCACTAGGATGTAATGATACAGATGTTGTACCTCAAAATGTTTCTTGGTAGGGACTGTGAACTATCTGAAACAAAGTTATTTTTGGGTAGAAAAATGTGGCTTGCATCCCTGGGAGAGATACCATGGCCCTGTATGTCTCTGCCTGTCCAAAAACTTTTACATGTGGCTTTTTTCCTTAGCCATCCTTGCTTTTGTTCCTAGATTCAGTCTAAGGAAAAGATCACGAGTCCTTTCCGTGCTCTTTAGTTCTATGTAGTACATTTTTCTGTTGATGGATTTGAGTGTTATAGTTCACAGATGATCCAAAAGTTACATGTGTGCACGTATAGACAGGGAGAATTTAATACGTCAGCATTTCGGAATGCCTTATAGCACCTAGGTCTTCACAGTTTGTGTTGGCTGGTGACAATGGACTTAAGGTGGCAGCTTCTATGACAATGTATAGAGTGCTTCAGCTCAGACTGAGCTTCATGTGTCAAACAGGCAGTGTTCATCCAAGATATTGAGATATATTTGAGCCCCTGATTTTTGAGAAGGGAAAATTTGTTTTGAATCTGCACTCAACAGAGACAAACTTTTGTTTAACTGGTGGGATAATGTGTGTTGTTTTTCTTTTTTTTAATGTTTTTCTCAGTGACCCTGGTGGAGGGATTGAGATGTCAGAGTTCATACGAGAAGCAACTCCCCCTGTTGGCTGTAGTTCACGCAATTCTTATGCTGGAATAGATCCAAACAACCAGGTAAGAATTAAAGCTACTGCAGTTGTTGCTTCAGTATTGCTGGCTTTGCAATCTGTAGATAACCTCTTCCTATTATTTTACGGGGGGGGGGGTTTGTAATTTGTATTAGATTAAACAATTTACCTTTCTGTATGTAACTGCTTTATTAGGAAGGCATTGCCTTCTCCCAGCAGCATAGCTCTCTCTCATCCCATCTTGTACTTCAGTTAGAAACAGCTGGATTTTGTAAGGGAACCTACTGTCCCATCAGAAAGTGTTCCCTTTTGCTCAGTTAACTTTCTTCTGATTTAATAAATCAAAATGTCTCAGAGTATGGTGAGCTAAATACTAAGAACCCACTGTGGTGGGATTCCCTTGTCCCTCTGGGTATCGGTGAGCCATTACATAGCTCAAGCTGCATCTTCATCCTTATGTTCTTACTTTGTCTTCTTCCCTTGCTTTGGTTTGTTCTGCCATTTAAAGCTTAATTGGTAAATTTAAATGCTGTATTTGAGGAGGCTTCTGTTAAGTTATCTTAGAATGTATCCACTGCTGATTATCTCTTGCAATTATAAATGGCTTTTTGAAAGTTATTATTCCTGATAGTTCAGCTTTTGCTGTCAAAAAGTTAGTTTGCTGAAGTATAAGGAAAGATAAACTGCTAGAAATGGAAAGACTAAAACTGTTTAATTTTTGAATGTCCTCTGTAAAATCTTCACTTTCTTGGTTCTTCAGCAGGGTTGGGAAGAAAGCAATAAATAGGGACTCCTGCCACATGGAAGTGCTGAAGAACATGGCTTTATTACATTTTAATGTAACTTCATTATGCTCTAGTTGCCTTGAATTTCACTGGGGAAGTTGCTCTGTTTCCATATTATGTCTATTAGGTTTGTGTTCAAATTCCATAGCATTGGAGTGCTGTTCCTTCTGTTTGGCTTGTGATGTTTAGCTAGTTGTGGCTACCTTTTTATCAACCCTTCATAAGGACAAATAGATGAACTGGCCAGGCTGTACAGTTATGTTGACAATGAGCAATGCAGCATCATAGCAAAGACACACAACCTGTCTTCGAATGACGTGGAAGTCCTTGGTGTGGTATTACAATATCACGTTCTTCTCATTAGCTCTCTGAGCAAGCAGTAGATAACGAGGTGCAGTGGTATGCTAATGTTGATGTTTTATCTGAATCATGCTCAGTTATGCAGCACAGATACTGTTAAGAGATTTTCCTTCCTTTGAGAAGGCATTTGCTGGTGTTCAAAAGAATAGGAAGCGATGGTCCAGGTAGGAAGATAGAAACATGGTGCCCAGACTAGTTCTTTGACTCGTCTTTGGAAAAAGTCTGTTCCAAACATACTTACAACAGTTTTAATATTAAACCATGTGAAGAAGTTCAAGCTACTGTGAAAGATAGTGTTTAGAATGTATTTGTCCTAATAAAATTAGTATTCACTGGTCCCTTGTGATTGAATGCGTAGCATCAAAAGGGAATGTGAACAGTAAGCATCTGATTTCTGTTCAGTTTTTTTTTTGTGAAATAGATTTCCCATGATGACGCATTGGTATTCAGTGACAGCATTCAGCAAAGCATATTACTGAAGGGAAAAAATGTTGAAACATGATGAAATGAGTAACTAAAAGCGTGTGTGACGATGTAATGAAGAAAATGTACTGAACAAGCTCTTACGTGCTTTTTCACATTACCCATAACAAAGCCATTGTTCTTCTGTGATATGGCTGAATAGAATCTGCACACATCTTCAGGTTACCTGAAATTGCTGTGCTTACAGAAAAGAATTAGTAGAATTATGCTCTTTTTTCAGAATAACTTGAACTAGGAATTTTTGGAAAACAGCATCCCAAATTTTTATGTATTATAGGTTCAGATTTTGCCTTTGAATGCTTTTTCTCTATCCTATTTCTGAGTGATTTAATTATCTGACACAAGCATTTTTGTATGCTATTTATAGTTAAGAGAGGTTGTATTGAAAATATTGTTGAAGGAAAGACTAAGTTCTCTTTACCATCTCTGTAGAGTAATTTCCTATGGATTATAGGATACATGTAGAAAGGTAGATCGCAAACCTAAATAGTGAAATTTTTTGTATGAGCAGGTACCGTGCCTGCTGGTTTGCCACTGAATGTGAAATTACCTGGAAAAATATGGGTTTTTTCACATGGGAGCAGTTTTTGCATTTAGTTTGGTGTTCACTGTGTTGAACAGATAAGTTTTATAGTAAGATTGTGTTTTCTTTAAGCATTTTAGACAACCAGGATCACTGCATTAAACATTCAGCTTTAAGGTAGCAGTTATTAGTGTAGCACTGCACTTGTACTTTGTTGCCACATTAAGTAAGGAGAATTCCTAGATTAGAAATGGTTTTTAAAATCAGCATAGTAAAGTCTCAAAGAACATTGGCTTTTGAATGGAATAGCGCTGTGATGTAGTTGGATGCTTAATTACATGACTTGCCATCTCTGCTTGCAGTGGAAACATAGTCAGAATTTTACAGCACTGTGCTGCTGTATGCTTTTGTGCCTTTAAAAACCTCTCCTAGGTGTATAGGCAAATGCATGTGTTGCAGTAATAGGTAATAACAGTTGTTTATTTCCTGAAAGTGTACAGCTTTTTACATAATTCCTTGTTTTTAGGTTGGATCTGGGTTATCTCGTCTGGGAACAGCAGCAACCATCAAAGGTGAGATTTGTAGCTATTTAAATTACCTTTCAGAAGCAATCACTATTGTTTATTATGTTGTTTCCAAATACTGTCTACCTTACTCATCTTGAGTTTTTCTTCTTTTTTGAAGTGGAATACAGCATTCACTAGTTGGGGGAAGTCTTCTTTGGACATGGAAATTATATGACCGAAACACGAGGAGAGAATATTCTGGGGCCCTAATTCCTTTTCTCGTGTAATGACAGGTTTTCCCTTTGCCTATAAAATGCAGAGCCAAAGGGTTGGTTGGGGTAGACTTTTCTTTACTATTTTGAGTTCAGTGCAACCAGTTACCCTTCTGGTATTGTACATCAATGACTTGATTATTTCTGGTTGCTCGGCATCTAGCGAAAGTGTTTTCCAGCACTTGTGAACTCCTCTAAAATGAAAAGATAACAATTTTGCATATTATGAATAATTTCTTGTGAATTTATCCAGCCAATAATAAGGCAAAAGAAAAATTAAATGTGGATTTTTGTCACCTTGATTTTTTTTTTCCCCCTTGCTTTTCTGACCATTAAAAGTATTTTCTTAGTCTACCCCTCTCTTTTTTATGGGCAACCATGAAAAAAGAAATATTCCAGTAGATACGCCTTTAAGGGAAAAAAAATCTTTATTTCCATTGAGTTCTGTGGAAGACAAAACGAATAGAGTAGATAATACTTGTATCTAAAAGAATTAATGTGTTATTGTAATTATGTAATTATTGTTACTTACCTATAAATAAAGAAATACAAGCAACAGTCTTTCATGACAAGTGAGAATGTAGATGTATGTGTTAATTCTTTGAGCACTAGTACTCTCATTTCTTAAAATTCACAGGTGATACTGACACTGCCAAGACCTCTGATGATATCAGTTTGAGTCTTGGCCAGAGTTCTAGCCTATGTAAAGAAGGGAGTGAAGAACAAGGTAAAATTTCTTCTTTGTATTTAAACATGGTATTTTGTTACCAAAGACACTTTGCTTAATATGCTAAATAAATTCATGCAGTTTGTTGATACCCTTTGTTAGTCTGTCTTGAAGTTCCGTGTTTCCTTTCTTAATTACTCAAGCTTCTGAGAAGCATAATTTGAATGCTTATGACTTAACTGTGTGTTTCTTGTTCTGACATCTTCCAGCAGGTAATAAATATTTACTGTCACCTTACTGCTGAAAGATAGCTAACTTACATTTCTTCAGACAGTATCTCTTAGACTACAGGTGGCCTGAGGTTGTAGACTAATTTGCTTTGCTTACAAGTACAAACAAAGGTAAATGTGGCGGGCTTTTCTGTAAAGTAAATAACCCTGTACAGAGCTCTGTGTTCGTAGAGCTATAGACTGCTTCCAATATGCAAGTTATTAGACCTTGGTGATTTTTTCATTTTTTTCCCCTAAAGTTTGAGGAAACTGTTAGCTTGTGTTCTGAAACAAAACTGGACAATTTTTCATTTCACTTCATTGCCAGGAAAAGACCTGCTCAGACTAAAACAGATCATAGAACTGAAGGGAAATCTTTTGTGTGCTGATTTTCAAGTACCTGGTGATTAGGAGGAAGTTAACTCTGAGAATATCACCTTTCATTTTTGCCAGTCTAATCACTAATGGGAGATTAGGGCCATTAGATGGATGATTCAGTCATTACTGTGAGATTCAGTGCAGAAAGTATTTGAAATAGACCATCACAGGTGGCCATGCTGTTGTAATAGGCAACAGGGTTCTGCTTCTTTCAGCTGAGTAATGTAACTGTGAAGTCTCTTAAGTTGCATGTGTTCAAATACACACTACAGAAATTTAGCAACTGTAGAAACTTAATTTGGCCTCCAGATCATCTATTTTTAGTGACAGTGCCAAAAGGGAAAGTTGCCTGACTTTTAGTACTGCCTGCAGGTGGACACTTTTACAGGAGACTGCTTGTGATGGGTAAGAGGAACGATTGTTCTAATCAAGAGCTAATGGTGAATCCTCATGATTTACTTTAACAGCAAAATCTACCTCTTTTTTTTAGAGGTAGTAAAACTGTGACTTCGTAGGGAGTTTCATTATGGTACAGAAAGACCTGTGACAGTGACTGCATCCTTGGTAACTGTGAGCTTACTTGGTATCTGGTAGGAAAAGTGATTTTTGTTGTGTTTTTGGTGACTTCAGTGTTAGTGGGGTTTACTCTGTTTTTGTTAATAATTTTAAAGTTTGTTTACTGTGTGTAGGAACCAAAACAAAAGGCAGGGTACTCTTTTATAATTAAGAAACTTTGGGCTACGTAAAAGTATTAAGTCTGAGACGCATAAGCAATAGAGGAGGTTGAGGACTTGTCAGAATTGCATTGTCTTATTAGCTCCTGGGGTAAGCTGGCATTGATGGTTTCTTTCATTATTAAAAAAAGCCTGTCATGTTTGCCCAGATGTTATAAAATATTTTTAAATGGTAGTGTGATGCATTCACAGTACTTGCAATTGGATTTTTCAGTTAATTTACTTTGTCTGATAGAAACAGTTTTAAAGCCAGTTGTATAACTTACGTGAATATTCTTCATGAATATTTTTAAATATGTACTTAAACAGATTTGGCAACTGACCGGAAGCTTTTTCGTCTGGTGTCGAACGACTCGTTTGTCTCCATCCAACCCTCGTTGTCCTCTGGACAGGATTTGCCAAGGGACAACAGTGACAAAGTGTGCCTCTCGAACAACCAGCTTGTGGACCAGTCTAAAAACAGTGCATGTGACACAGAAGTAGCTTCCCTTGTAACTCTGCATTCTCACTCCTATAGGAAGGATCATAGACCGCGAGGTGTCCCAAGGACTTCTAGCTCTGCTGTTGCTTTTCCAGATGCTTCACTAAATGACTTCCCCCTCTATCAGCAAAAACGAGGACTAGATCCTGTCAGTGAGTTAGAAGCTTCCAAGCCCCCTTCTGGATCCCGAGAGTCTTTGGGTGAGAACTCTTGCATTTCAGGAGTTTTTCAATTAGATGACATTCTGAAAAGTAGCAGCCCTCAACCATTGACTAAGAGTGGGAAGAGCAAATCCTTGAAAGCAGACAAAAGTATGGACAGTCTGAGAAGCCTGAGTACTAGAAGCAGTGGTTCAACAGAAAGCTACTGCAGTGGGACTGATCGTGACACCAACAGTACCATCAGTAGCTATAAAAGTGAACATACTAGCTCAACGCATATAGAAAGTGTATTGTCAGAGCACGAGGAGGAGTCTCCTAGAGAAGAGAAAAAGGATGGTAAGAAAAAAGACTGTGGTGTCGACTCAGAGGATGACAGTGGTTCTACTACTGACAAAAGGACTAGTAGCAAAAGGACCGCTGTGGAATTGAGCCCTCTGGGTGGTGTTCAGGAGGTAAAGGGTTCTAATGCATCCGATGAGATGCACAGCCAGAAAGGTCTTGGTGCCTCTGCTTCAGAAGAGGCCAATAAGAACCCACATGCCAATGAATTGACTACACAAGCTGACAGGCCGCATGGGAAGGCTGCTGAACAAAGAGAGGAGCAGAGTGAGAAACTAACTGTGTTAGTAGATTCAAGAGCTTCTAAAGAAACTGGTGGAAAACAAAAAGAAGGAGATGTTCGACCAAAATCTTCTAGTTTAATACATCGAACAGCCTCTACCCACAAGTCCAGCCGGAGAAGGACAGGAAAAAAGCGGGCTAGTAGTTTTGATTCAAGTCGGCACAGGGAATATGTTTCCTTCCGAGGTGTATCTGGTACTAAACCTCACAGTGCTGTGTTTTGTCACGATGAGGACTCCAGTGATCAAAGTGACTTGAGCAGGACATCAAGCATGCAGTCAGCTCACCAGTTCAGCAGTGATAGCTCTTCCAGCACCACCTCCCATTCATGCCAGTCTCCTGAGGGAAAATACAGTGCTTTAAAGACCAAATACGTTTCTAAAGAACGTGGGGGCACAGACTCTGAAAACGCTCACAAAACCCACGTAAGCTCTGAAGGAATTAGCAAAAAAAGATCTACGCGACGAACTTCTAGCACAAACAGTGCCAAGAATCGTGCCAGAGTGTTAAGCCTGGACAGTGGTACTGTAGCTTGTTTAAATGACCCAAATAGTTTAATGGCACCAGGTAACATAAAACAGTTAACCACTTCAAAATCTGATTTGGAAGCCAAAGAAGGAGAGGTGCTAGATGAGCTATCTCTGTTGGGAAGGGCTTCACACTTAGAGTCAGTCACTCGTTCTAGGAATAGCTTACCAAGCCAGGCTACATTTCCTGAAGGGGAAGAGCAAGAATCAGCAAGTGGAGGTAAGTAAATGACCTATCAGACGTACATTTGTTAATGAGTCTGGTATCTATGACTTAAGTTAAAACTATACTTTAAGCATCCTCCTGTTTCTTCACTCTTGCCCAGTAAAACTGAAAAAGCATTTCCTTCATAAGCTCTTGGAAGATCTACAGTAATGGGTGTTGAATTCAAACAGCTTTTACAAAATCTCTAAGTAGAGGTGTTAGGGGTTTGTTACCAGCAGTCTTCGTTAATTAGAGCTGTATCTTAAAACTATTACTGGTGATCAAATCAAACCTGCTCCGTTGTATTGAGTAATACAGACTTCTGCAGCCTCTCTGGCATGGCTTGAGGTGGTATCGAGAAATAAAGCCAATCCCAAACCCTTACCATGCTGCCTTTAATTGTGGATTCTTACAGTGGTCTGGTTGCTAAGCTGAATTCTCCTAAGGATTTGATTTTTGCTTAGCCTTGCCATTGCTGGCTAGACAGTGTTGTTTACTTTGGGTTTTGGGGGTTTTTTTTGTCTTCATTGTGTGAACACAATAACCTTCCAGTGCTAGAGAAGAGTGTAGTTTCCTCTTACTTTCCCTAACAATTGTTTTGCTTGGTGTAATGTGAATAATAAGCTTACCTGTACTAGCTGTTAGTAATACAGATTAGTAGTGGCATTTAAAAAAATTTGGAGCTCTTAATAGTTTTTTTGTTTATTGCTTGTTGTAATGTTTGTTTCTTTTCTTGGTCAACTATGTTGACTGCCTTAATTGGAAGACTTTTTGTGTCAAGGTAGATAAGCATCTTTAAAATACATTTTCAGAACAGTATGAGGTTGCTAATTACCTCAGTCTGACTTCTGGAATTTTCAGAGACCAATACCTACCAGATAATCTGGATCTTTACATCTAGGTGGACAAACTCTTCATAAAATTGTATTTCAGATCAAGACAGGTATTTTTAACGAACTGTAGCAAACTTGACTGTTCCTATTATATAGACTGCCTAAACAAAATAGTGATTCATCTTAAAAAGAGAGGTTTCCAGCCCACAGTGAGATAAGATGTATGACCAATAGTGGGGGTTTTTTTGGTTTTGTTTGGGGTTTTTTGTCGAGGTTTTTTTGTGGTGTGTCCCCCAATATTAACACAAGAACTATAAAAATCAGTACAATTAATTTCTGGGGAGGAAAAAAAGTGTGCCACACTGAAGTTCAGCTGTGTATTGATTATTGATCAAATTTGACTGGTTTACAATTAGTTCAGACCTATTTATATGCCTTCACTTTACCAATGTATGCAGATTTGTTCTTTTTTTTTACTTTCTCTGTTATTCATAGTAACAGATTTCTGCAATAGCTTTAATAAAAGAGTCAAGGTTGCTCTTCTAGTACGAACTCTACAAGCTAAACACCTAATGCACATTCTTCTGAAGGCCTTGTTAATGTGACAGCTCTTCATGTCTACTGAGAGTAATTTGACTAATAAAAGGTCTCCTTTATTTATTTACCATTTTGACTCTATGCTTTCCTTAGCACAAAATTTGATTTTTTTGTTTTGTGTTATTACTGCTTAAAGCTGTTAAGATTCTCCCTTTATGTGCGAAGGAGGATTAACATACCTTACCTTTCAGAACATGTCAGACTTTATATGTGCTTACTACTTGTCAGTAGTCTGAAAGAATTAATGGAAGACATATGCTGTATATTGTGAAATATTTTGATTGCTCTTTTGAAGAGTGAGATGGTGGGGAAGACGAACCTTAACACATTTCAAAGCAATCTTAAAGATACAAATCTGTAGCAGCTTAAGTAGGAAAGGCTTGCTGTCATTCTTGCTGGCCTAATCCATTTCCAGTTTAAAATTTTACATGGTCATTTTGAAGTTGTTAGTATTTTTAATAAGTGGCAAATACCCAAGTAGTACTTCTCTATGGGTTGCAGGCTGTCTTTAAGAAGCAATCTGGAATCAAGTTCTCCAGATCTGGTGACACGATACAGTTAATAACACTTGCTGTATATTGTTTCTTCCTACCAAGAGAAAAGGAAGTATTTCCTTTATGACTGTAAGAAATGAATGTCATTCTGCCTTTTTTTTTGAAAGCAGAACAAAATTATGACTTACTTTTCTTTAGCACTACTTAAATTTATGCAATCTTGTCTAGCACCAAGGCAGTAACTATGTTGCATTTATCTGTTCATGATGAGCCTGACTAATTCTTTCATACTGTCCTTCTTTACTGGTTTTTCTTTTGTGTGTGTTTTGTTGGGCTTTTTCCCCCCAGATTTATAGCTTATATTACAAGTTTTGTAACATCTGTATCTTTAATTGTGGCTTTCTTCTTTAGGCTTTACCCATGACAAATAGTAATAGGAGAAAATGTCTTAACTCTTCATAATCTAAGTGCTTTATAGCCGGTATTTCTTACTACTTTTCTTCACCTTTTAGGAGGTTTTTTAAAGACATACATGTGTAATAAAAATACATGTGATGTGTATATATGTATAGAATTTTTTTGAGAAAAGTAAGAAATTATTTTGTTTACTTGTTGCAGGTGAATTACAGAATGAACTCGGTTGTGATTTTCATAAGATCAGGGGATATTGGTTGGATGTGATTTTTAGAAGTAGTCTGGTCCAACCTCCTGCTGAAAGGATTATTTTATAATTTTATATAAATATTTTTAAATGTCTGTGCTTATGATAATTTTCTGAAACAAATAATTAACAGATGCACACTGGATGACTAAAAGACTGATTAATACCACCTCCTATTTTCTGGTCAGCAGCTTTCAGTTCCTGTTTTTCAAATATAACTTAAATCAGTAATTATAATTACATTTTTTCCTTCAGTCTTTAGGGACTAAACTGAGAAGTACATTCTTGTTTGTGTAACTGCTAAAATGTGTTTTGTAATGGATATGGCCTTTACTAATCTTCCACTAAGTAGGATGCTATACAAACTTGTGCATATTTCACTTCTGCAGATACAACTTAGTAGTTTCATTTCTGTTTTATTATGCCAGGAAGTGGTGAATGACTCACTTGCTGTGAGATAGTATGTGCATTTGAATAGAAGTTGCAATTCATTAAAATGCAGAGAAACAGCATCTGAACATTCTGAAATTAAGTGTATGTGGTGGATGTATAACAAAAAATGGAAGATGTCTTACAGTAGTTGTTATCCTTGTTTAACTATTCAGGCACCAAAAGTAGCTAGTGAATTGATGGGTTAGTTGAAGTTGCTCAGATGCCTAGTGATGTTTTGGAAATACCCCGTTTGCACTGTCCTGTGCCTGGTTTGTGTCAGATATGTGCTGCTTCTGGATTGCTGTTTGTAGCCATTTAAAGAACCACCCTAATGCTGTGCATAACACAGTGATGTTTTGTGAAACTTGAGCTGGCCCAAAGTCAAGTGTTCTCTCCAGTTCTATATTAACTGTAAAAGATGTGCCCTTTCAGTTGCTACTCTGTTTTACAGCTTGCTGTAATTTAAGATTTATTTAAGTTCTTGAGATACATACCCTTTTGTAAATAAAACTGCATGTAGTGTGATGCATTTTTCCTTCTGTACATTGCATAGCAATATTGAAGTAATGGCTCCTACTATTTTCTGTGTTTTGAGGTTTGCAGTACATCTCTACAGGCAGGCAAAATAAGGCTGTGTGAGTTTGGATTAGTCTTGTGTTTCATATAACACACGGAAACCTGTTCATCTCTTCAGTCTGTGTATATTTGTACATATATGCTTAGCGTGTCTGCCTGCAATTACTCCAATTCAGTTCTCTGTTATTCAGCAATGGTCATGTGAGCTGCTAGCAATATATTACTTTTTTCCTACTATGCTGATGTTGCACATGGTCTACGTCATGACTCAATTTGCCTGTGTTGTAGAGCTGTTCCATGCTTCTGATGGCTTTAGTTTTTGCTACATTTTCCTGTAGGTAGAATTGATATAATTACAGGAGATGGGGCTTATGATCTTCTTTTCTGTGTGTCTGCCAGTTCACGCTCAAACTACTAAACCAAACAGTTTTGCATGAGAAATTGGAGTTTAGAAATGGTGGAAACTGAAAAATGTGCAAAGTTCCTGTCATCAGGTTGCGTGTATGTTGGCTATCTCTATTCGTGTATTCAGCAGGACCCTGCTGTAACTGTACCCAGGTGAGCAGATCAGCTGTAGAAAGGGCTCTCTTCTGGATTAGATTCTTTATTGGAACCAAAAGATTGTATTCCATTACTTGATTTTTTACATATTAACTAGCAGAGTCATAATGCACGTGGCATTTGGTTCAAGCATGACAGAATTTTTAGTATTAGTCCTTTCCAATATCTGACTTGGAGAGCATTATACTGTACTGTCACAACTTTTGTGTGTGAAGGTTGGGTTTTACAGAATTCCCTCTTGATGCTGGAATCTTGTCATCTCAGTAGAGGTCAGATTGCTACCTTTAAACACTTAAAGATGTAGACAGTGTTAGGAATGATATATGAGGCTGCTGTGGAATTTCTGCAGTTTTGGAACTTACCAATGAAATAGCACTTGGAATGAGTCATGCATCTATTAATTGTTAACCACTTCCTAGTAAAGCAAAATTTTAGTACATTTTGTGGGGACTCGATCCTGTTTTGTCCCCTTTCTGGTATTTATGGATAATACAGAAGCTTTCATTAGATGACTTTTGCTTGATTTGGGAAGAGTGGTTCCATTTTATTGACATGTGTTGTTCATGTATTTGCGAAGTATTCCTCTCAAACAGGAGTTGAATAGGAATTTTTGATATTAGATAAATGTGAAGTTGCATCTTCATGCTGCTTTGTAGATGTACCTGGGTTTATTGGTGTGCATATATGCAAGAAGGTTCTAAAAGCTCTATGAGCTGTGATGGAATTGCACACTTTGCTGCAAAATGTGGCTGTGAGATGAAACTCCAGAATGTATTGAAGTTGGCCACTAATTAACGTTTGGTGTTTTAGTTAAGGCCGTGTAATGCAGTCATGATGTTCTGTGTATGATACGCTAACATAGTGTGCCACATATGCTGGAAACTCTGTGTTCTGAAGATTTTCAGCATCTTTTCCTTAAGGTGAATAAATCTAAATACAAAGTCAGAACTAACTTTATTAAAGATTAATGTCAATTATGAATGCTTGTCTACTATATGAACATAATACTAGGTATTGATACCCAAATCCCAGGATATAGAGTCTGTATTGGACAGGAGATCAGATCAGGTTTAGCTGTAGTTCTTTGACCCGAGGTCCCTCAGCATTATATTCAAGAGGTCTTTGTGAGTAGCCTAATGTTTTTGAAGTGGAATAATTCAAGTGGCAAGTACAATGAAGTAGAATAACTAAGACTCCTAGTTTCATCTTTGGCCTTAGTATAAAAATTTTACTGTTAAGCTGATCTGTAAAAGTATTTGGTTCAGAATTCAAACCAGATGGTTTTATTGTCCTGTTTGTTCCCTCCTTGATAGTGTTTTGCTTTTCAGATTGTTGTAGTGACTGTTTTGATGTAATTGTAAATATTTCTCCAGGCTAGTTTCAGACTTATTTTTTTTCTTTTTTATAAATGCAACCACAACACTGAAGTCTTGGGCTTTACTTTCTTTCCTAAATTGTGTGTTGTTTTCTTCTGCACTGTTTTCTAGCAAAAGTTTATAACTTGGAGATAGCACTCTGTTCTTCATTGTTTCTCCTCTGCTGCCCACATCTCTCTTCTTCAGAAATAGTCATTAATGATATTTTTCATTAAATATCCACAGTAAGTTATAATCCTCCGAGCTAATATTTTGATTTTTTATCAGAGAAGTATAAGTAATTACTGCAATTGTATGTTTTATTAAGGCATGTAATAATATGGTGATTAACAACTGCAAACTGAAGATATAGACTGAACAGACTGCTTCTTTCTACTTGGGTATCTTTCAAGTATGGTTTTTAATACAGTGTCAGGGCATGTGAAAATAAGCTATAAATGCCTCAACCATGAGGAGAATGGTAATGCTAACCTATAAACGCGTGTGAAGTACATCTTCTCTCAGGTTTTGAACACAAATGAGATATAGATCCTCAGTACAGAAGAACAACATTTCAGCTGTTTGGTTTGGCAAATTATGTTCTGTGTTAGAAGACAGATTTCATTGCTTATGTGAGTGCATGAGCCAAAAACTTTTCGTTCCAGATCTTGCAGAGAATGTGTAGGCTTAGTATTTAGTGATTGAAAATAGTTAGATCACCATTTCCTGTGTGGTAGGGTGAGAAATGACATGTCCAAGCATCGGTCAGGTTCTGTGCACACTTTTAACCATGCTTAACCTGACTAATGTTCAAAACCATCTCTAGGCTTTGAGTGATAGGGGGAGGGGTGTAGTGCTTTTTGCTTGGTTGGGGTATTTTTCCCTTCTTTCCTGAGAAGAGTGAGGGACTTTCTGCTGTGGTAGGTTTTTTCTTGCTTGCCTTCTAGTTAGACTGATGTTTGCAATTTTTATCCTAAGAACTTTGTTTTTCCACATGGATACTTCACCTTTGTATTACTTTAATACCATATCTTTCCAGGAATCTTCTTATGAAGAATTTGTCCGTATTTCGGAATTTATGTAAGGCACTGGGTTTAGCATTTTTTTGTAGCAAAATGGAATGGTCTTGTTGATGCAATAAAATTTTGGCAGTTCTGCTTTTTCATGTTGTGCTTCTTGAGCTTCCATTTTCTAGGTTGGTTAAAAGCAGTGGTAACTAGCTGCAGGGAGATGTTGCAAATGTTTTGGCTTGATTTTGTAAAAATGTTCCTGTTCAAAGGAAAATATTTGTACTTTGTTTCTTAAAGCTAGGTGTCTTACACAACAGTTGTGTAGTTGTAGTGTAAAACGGTGAGTCTTCAGCTCTGTTTAAAACCTAGAGAAACTACAGAGGTGAACGTGAAAAGGTTCAATGTAAAGTATCATTCCAAGTGTCTGATGACAAAATTATATCCTCATGACTTTTTAAGTGTGTAACTGCTAATTTGGCTCTTTTCCAATCAGAAGTGTTAAAGTTAATTTTAATGCAACCATGCATGCAAACACATATTCATTAACAGATACTAGTGTCATTATTTCTTCTTTGAAATTAAATGTATTTGAGAATAGGCATGTGAGGGGTTAAGTTTGCCACAAGGTTTTCACTAGGTCTCCACCTCTTGTTTTATTGATCTCTGGGGTGTAGGTTTGTATTTGTAATTTGTGCACCTTGAACTTCAAACATGATTTTTCTGTTCTTGAGAATAGATAATGTTGGGGACTCATATTCGTATGACAACATGCAGAGGAAATGCTTAAACTTCTTGACATTGTGTAGTGATTCGGCGTAAAAGTGTAGAATAAAAAAAAGCATAGAGCACCTTTTAACAAACATTCTGTAAGCTGAAAAGCTTGTCTTCCTCTAGTGATTTAACTAAAGTAAGCAGGAACTTTAAAAGCATTACCTGTGTTATCTCTTCCTGTTACATCTAGATTTTGTACATGACTGTACATGTTGGATCTTAGATTTCTGGAGACTAGGATAAGTTATTTTAAGTAGCAGTATTGGAGAAGTGTGTATGTGACATAAATATTAAAGAAAGCTTATTTAGATTAAAACATGATAAAACTGCTCTCAGATCACGGTAGAGGGTAAGGTAGGAACTTTGTGTTACTTCCTTCTGGTGAACTCACAAGCAGTTGCACTGCTCCTCCTCATTAAAGGCAAGTAGAAACACAAATAATACGAATTAACATAAATAGCTTTCCATACTGGTATAAATATATTTTAAATTGTGTGTCTTCTGTGAAATGATATTAAAAACAAAAACCCACCAAAAAACCCTCCCCAAAACTGAGCAAACCAAAAAGGCCGATACAACAAAACCAAACCACGACCCCTTTGGTTTTCCTTTACAACCAAAAGCAAACTTTGCTCAGTTTGGCTTTCCACACTTTATGCTAATCCTCTTTGCTCAGCTAGCTTTTTTTTTTTTAATTCCTTAGTCATGTTTTGAACATGTAGTTTCTTGCAATGTTGTGTAATGTTAGCAGACTTGGATCTTGTTGATCTGAAAAGCCCTGCAGTCTTTTCAAAAAGTTGTAGAGTCTTGTAGTGACTCTGGATGTCACTATCTACATTCAGGAAAAATGTGTATAAAAGATGTGCATTGAACAAAAGTTTCAAGATGATAAATCAGAAATCTCAAGGTAAAACAGAGGAAAGCTACACCAAAATCTACTTTGACTTTTAAAAGTTAAAATGAAATAATAAAAGGTTAGAAAATGCCAAAGCTGTTTCCCTGTACAGCTTTGAATTTAATCCGCAAGTACATATGAGGTTTTTTCATTTTATTTTATTTTTATCTTCAAGCATGTTTGTATCTCTAGTTTCCTCACAGGACACTGCCTCTGTTAGTCCTTGAGATAGACTTGCTTTAGTGATAAATTGGAGCTATATAGGAAGGACCTATCGTGTTTCCATAGTCTCTTCTTCAGTTACTGCAGAAGATGATGTTTGCTAAAGAAAAACAGATGTCAATGTTAAGTATGCTACCTTAAAGAACTGCACTTGAACGCTGCTTTTGCTAAGTAGTTGCAAGTGGTAATTAAGATGCAATGCTGATGTTTACCATCTCAATGGTAATTCAGATGCTTACATTTCAGTTAAGACTAGTCACTGTTCTTTATTTCATGGTGCTTAACTATGGTCTGATTACCAGAATTGCTTTTGCATCTGAACTTAGTGGAAGCTGTGTTGTAAATATGCATTTTTATATGCTGGTGTGTATCCTAGAAAAAATGAGCTTTACAAATTGTCATTGAAAATTAATGGGCAGTTTTGACCTTGTGTGTCAGGATTCAGTCTGCCTTGTTTAGTGTGGCTCACTTGCTTTGTACTACAAGTGTGAAAGCTACAAAGAAATGCTTAAAGAAATTAGGCAGTGTATTAAAATAAAGCTGTATATTAAACCACAGGAGAATCTTACTGACTTCTTGCTGAAATAACCTGAAAAGGTAGTATAATCTATTCATGCTTAGAATTGTAAAAACACTTGTGGAGAGGAATGAGGAGAGAACAAGCAATCCCGTTTTCCTGAAAGTACAGGAAAGGACTGAGTTAAGGATGCCCTTAACTTCTGTAGTTTTGGTAATGAAATGCTTGTAACTTGAATGTTGGTGTTAAGTGTATCTCTTCACATAGCTTCTTTTGTTTTAAAGCAAACTATAGATTATAGCCTCAGATGGAGAATTCATTTGGTAACCTGTGGTTCATGGGTGAATTAAACTCTTGTCTGAGCCTTTATTGCTTGAGCTATGGCAGTACTACACAACAGTAGTAGGTTGCTGTTCCCTGTAGACCAGCATTAGAATCTTTGCTGGTTAATGCTGAAAGCTTAATGACAGCAGTGTTGTAACTTGAAATGTGCTGAAGTCCATATGGGTTACTCTGCCTGTAGTATTTCTGTCATTGCTCTCCGTGTTTGGGGGTTTTTGGGGGGGGAGGGGGGAGAGGGGCTTTTTGTGTGACACAGTTCTTGGTTTTCTCGCTCTAGTAACAGGCTTCTTGGCTACCAAGTTGTGACTTCCCTGTCAAGACTGTGATTCTCCTCTTGCACTGACTTCATGTCAATTTTTTTTCTCCTCCTTCACTTGCCTGCCAAACTCTATTTTCTCTGCAGCCCATTCATTTGAGTTCTTTAGTGCTCTGCATTCAAATTGGCTAGGAGCTTCCTTGGCTCAGGAGGAAGAATTCTCAGATTGTAGGCACACCATGAAGCAGCCCAAATCTGAAACTGTTCAGACTGTAGAGTTTAAGGAGCACAGGTGGATTTTGTGGGATAATATGTGGATAAATATTTTAATCCCTTGAGTACATACAAACTTTTTTACGATGTTGCTTTTATAAATGAACCAAACCTTTTGTTTGGGGAGTCGGAATAACAAAACCATCAGTCCTTACAAAGAAGTTATTCTCTCACTTACTCTCGACCTCCTGCCCCTGTAAATTATATTGTAACTAGCCTAGAAGGAGCAACATGTATCCCTTGACGCTTATGAGAAAAAAAAAATGAAGCTACTCTTGTTTTGTCCCCTGAAAGAGTTATGATGAGATTAACCTCAACCTACCTATTTGGCAGAAGTTATAAAATTGAGAAGATTATGGTGAGAAGTGGTAGACAACTTTGATAGGTTGTCCTTTAGGCTTCTTATTAATTATCTGTTCAGTGAGATAAAGGGTGAGGTCAGTTGTCTCTTCCTGCCATGTGTAAACGGAAAAGATTTGGGCTATCCACCTTCTTTTGCAACCTGGCTGTTTGGATCTGGGAGTAAACAAAAAAAGTAAGCTGTATATTCAAGAACACTCCCCAACCACTCAGATTTTTGCTCATAACTGTGTGTTGTGATCCTGTCTTGTGGCAGCTTATGTGAACAGTTAGGGCATAAGCTACTTTTGTTGTTTCAAGTCAAGTTCATTAACTTGGGGAGGGTCAGAGGGAAGGAAGGAGTCTTAAGTTGCTGTGTACGTAACTAGGATGGGTTCTTATTTGACCTAAAGTCTGTCTTGATGCAGCAGCACAAGCCAGCGAGGAGACTGTCACATTTCGCCGTGAACGCAGCACATTTAGGCGTCAGGCGGTACGACGCCGGCACAATGCAGGGAGTAACCCTACCCCTCCTACATTGCTCATCGGATCACCCCTCAGGTAGGGTATCTAAATGTTCCACCATATTTAGCATGCATGCAGCAGACCACTTCCCCACACCCACCAGTGTTGCCAGAAAAGCACTTTTTACTTCCTTCCCCACCATAACCTCCTTGAGCTGTCACTGCATGTCACTGTGGGCTTGTTGAATTGTGCATGTGTATGTGGCACTATTTTAAAAATGGTCAGGATAGTCAGTCTCTAACATGTTACAGCTGTTTTCAGACTGATATAAAAATTAACTAATGTTAACAAACTTAGCCTCAGTGGTTTTTATCAAAAATTTTAGAAACTTCTACTTTCAATCAACAAGAGAAACCTAAGAAAACAGTATCAGCACTCCCCATTTTGGTTTTCTTTTCTTGAAGAAAGTAAGCATTAGGGACTAGTACTGTGATCATGCTTCACA
The DNA here is from genome assembly GCA_013397725.1 of Rhagologus leucostigma. Taxonomy (NCBI): domain Eukaryota; kingdom Metazoa; phylum Chordata; class Aves; order Passeriformes; genus Rhagologus; species Rhagologus leucostigma. The sequence continues at coordinate 936,008 of VZTD01003613.1, forward strand.
TCTGTAGATTGTGAGAGATAAGTGAAGTGACAGAACATTATAAAGAGCTAAGTACATACAGAGGCTCCAAATCTGAAATACAGGTAAACCTTTATGAAGATCCTACAGCTTTTTACAGCAAAAGAGAAATAATGAAGTGAATAGAATGCCCAGTATTGCTTAATATTAATTCTAATTGTGTGGCACTTTGCATGCCCTGGCAATGCTTAAAAGGTACTGTGTACATGTATCTCAGGAGTCCCCCAACCTTTACTGGCCCCTTTGTTTACAATGCTGAGCCTAGTGATTTGTTACATACAGTGGCTCTGTTTGATCTATCAGCCTGAACAGTAGAAGCAGCAACCACAATAAGTTTTTAAGCTTGTGTTTTAAGTCTTTCAATTTCTTGGTTGCTTATGGTATTGGAGAATCTGGTGAGGAGAACATGGCCTGTAAGAACATCCCCTATAAGTATTGAAGTAATTCTTCCTTCAGTTACATGATAAAGATGTAGGAGTAATTGCATATATTATATATTCTTAATTATCTTCCTTCATATGCTAAACTGGTTTTGTGTTTTGGGAATATTTATGTAATTTTTTGAACTAGGAAAAGCTGTAGAAACTGAGGAAATAAAAAGAAAATACTTTACAATAGAGGATGGCAGAGAAATTGTGCCATCTTTGTCATACCACTGAAGTATTTGAGGACTATGTTTGCATATTTTCCTCAGGCACAGGGGGATTGCAAGAATGGTACCTAGAAATATAACAGATGAAGGATTGACTTCTGTCATATCAAGGACTGAAACTAGTTAGGTGTGTGTTTAGTGGCTAGTGCAGTATGAAGCAGTAATCATGTAATTTCAGATTTTTTTTGTTAATATTTTGGTGTTGCTGAATGTAGGGTGTTCAACTTCAAGTTAGTGATTTACTTCATAGTAAAGGATGATAAAACTTTGTATTCTTTCAGATCACTTTTGCTTTACCTGGTTGCCTTCGCTTGCCTCTGATTATTTTTTTTTGTTTTCCTTTTTTTTAATAAAGGAGAGTAGTGCAGGCTTTTTGTATTGCTGCAGGAAAGGCTGTGCAGACTAATGAAAGCTCCTTAACTGTGTATTAGTTAGAAAAGTGTTTTCTTTCTTGTAGGCATAAAGTAGGGAAAATAAAGGACTCTGTTTTAAACTGTGGTTGACAGCTACCTCATTTTCACGTGCTAGTGCAGTCATTAAGGTTCCCATGGCTTAAGCTTGACTTCAGTGAGAGGCTGTGAAGTAACTTTGTGAACTTTGTGAATCATGAATTTCACTTTGTGAAGTGGGAGTAACTTTTTAATCAGAGAAAATGTTCAAGGGTAAAAAAGCAGATTAAATATTCTAGCCTTGTATTTCCTCTAAGCATTTTTGTTATCTAAATTTTTTCCATTCTAAATTTAAAAAAACACTCCAAACTGCTCACTGTACTTTCTCTAACAATGATATACATTATCAAAAATACTTTATAATATAAACCTATTCAGAATTGAATACTTAGTGAGGTTAGTTTACTCAAAGCGCTGTTCGTGATGCTAAATGACTGTTCCTTGGAGTGGAGTTCAATTATCCAACCAAACACCAAAGTGCTTTCATATTTGTTTGACACAAATTCCATTTGAGTTATCAACTGTCGAATGTATCTGAAAAAAATATTAGTGTTCTAATTTCTAGATGAACAGTTTTTAAAAAACCTTTCCTCTATATGGATAGCTTCATTTTAGTGTAAATTCTGTGTTACTGGAAGAAGGAAACCCTTAAGAAAGATTTAAAAGAAAAGAAATCATGCCTAAAGAACAAATGTGAAGAAATATGGAGATGTTTTAGCCAGTTACCACTAAGAAGTTTTCAAAATATCGCTGCAATTGTACTGACATCGCTCCTGTGTGCTGTTAGTGAGCTGCCCCAGTCTACATTCTGATACTACTCCATGACTTCAGATATTTAACTTCTAAGAGTATTAGATTTACTGATCTTTAGTTGCCCTGATGTTATGTGCTTCTTATTCTTGCCAGCAAAAGTTTAATCTCTAATCTTCTAACTCTGTCATAAAATTGGATGTTGGGGTAATGTTCCCTAGGACCTGTTGAGTTAAACCTGATTTCTCTTTTAATTTCCTATCCATGATTGCAATTACTTTTCATTTCTTCTGTGAAATATTTCGTAAAAGAGACAATGGGGTTATATATGTGTGTCTTTGGCAATGGTAGACAAGTAAAACTTGGTCTAGTAAATTTTGCTAGTTTGGTGCTAAATTAGACACAAGATTATTTCGCCTGGTAACCTAAAAAACCCTAACAAACCCAAAATCCACCATAAAATTTCATCCACTGCTTTTGTCCTGTCTAAATGTCAACAGTGTTTTGGGCACCTTAAAAATAACTATGCATTGGCATCTCATGTAGTCAGTGGTGTATGCATGTGTGTAAATGACTGACTGTATGAAGCAGAATTTTATTCTTGTAATAATCAGGCAGAGAATAAACACATTTTTTTCATATCTGTGCAATTGGTTGACACCAATATTTTGGTGGGATTTTTTAATTGTGACAGATGTGGATAACTATTCAAAGGGCAGCTGTGTATATACCTCTTGGTATGTACCTGCTATTTGTGGGAAAGCAGCATTGTTTAGTATTGTTTTGGTGTTGCTGGTAATACTTAAGGGACACAGTGAAGGTTGGCACATCTGTGAACTTCCCTAGGGCTTGTGTTGCTTCATTGCTCACTGAAAGCCTTGTGTACAGCAGCAAAACACTGAATTTAAATTTCAGATTAAAATATGTTAGAATATGATAAGTGAGTTGCAGTTCTTTTCCTCCTGAGCTGTGTGCATGTCTGCATTATTTTGCATGAGCTTTTCTTAACACCTGTTCTTATCCATATTTTGTTTTCCAGTGATGCTCTAACAAAAGAACTGAAAAGTAGATGATGTAGGAAATACTGTTAAAAAGCAAGTACATCAGATATAACCCTTCAACTCTTAGTAAGATCTTGTTTTTCTAGTTGCCTCATTTGCCAACTCTAGCATCACAGTGTACACAGTGAAGTGTTAAAAGCAACAGGTGATACATATTGTTTTTCAAGAGTGTTTAAGGTATTTTCCAGTCTTTAAAGTACAAAACCTTTTATCTAAGACAATGCCACAGCTAATGTCTGTATAATGTAAATTCTTTAAATCCACAAAATGAAGGATAATAAAACCACTACTCTTGCAAAGATGGTATGATATCTACTGTAAACATAATGTACTGACACTTTGTCATATCTAATATTAAAAGTTTAATATTAAACAAGCTATTAAAAAATCTAACTTTAGTAGATAGCTTTATAAAGTAGTTTTGCAGTAGAAGTCTGTGAAGAGAATTAACATTTTCAAACATTGCCTGCTCATGACTATAAATGTACAAATTTCTCTGAAGCCCAGGTTGACTTTTTAAAACTTGTGTTTTGGTGAGTAATAAGGCTTTTGCTGTAACTTCAAAATAACTTCAGAATCAGCTTAAAACTTTTGCCAATTAATAACTTTCTATAGGGAGTCTTAATATGTTCAAAGTAAATGTGAATCCAAACATATTCCTTCAGTTATCTACAAGGGCGCTGGTATCATATGGCCATTAACAAAGCTTAAAGATGTTTTCTAGTTAGAGTGTGGATTAATAATAAGAAAGGTGTTGTCTGTGTGACTAATAAAAAAACCCCTAAACAGCCAGCTAAACAGCTGATCAGGTCATACCTGAATAAGCAAAAAGGACCCCAAGTAATGTGAGAAGACTGGAATAGTCAGTAGTAAATATAGGTGATACCTCAGGTTAGTCTATAGTTAAACTAACCACCAGTAATTTGCTTTTGCACCCGTAAATTAAGACTTAGAAGAGTATACCTGTTGGGTCACTTGGGGAGATATTAGAAAGCAATACTACTTCTAAGAAGTTGACAGAAACAGGATCTCTAGATTACTTGACGTAACTAGTGCCTAAATACTGTTACACAGACCTTAGGAGTTACTTTAACGCTGACTATTGGCTGCTTAATGCAACTATATACTCCTTTGAAAGAAAGTTTTCCTCTTCAAACTGAAAAATCTTGTTTTGCTTCACTTCTGGCTCTTTTTCAGTTCTTCCTGGTAATGTGTCCCCAATGCGTGTTTTCTCCTAGCCTTCAAGATGGTCAGCAAGGCCAGCAGTGCTCCTCCCAGGTCAGAGTGCAGTCCCGCCCCCCTTCCCAGGCAGCTGTGCCCGGTGCTAGCGCCTCCTTGCTGGTGAGAAATGGGAGTGTCCACTTAGAAGCATCACATGCCACTGCATCTGCTGTAGGCGGTAGCAGTTTGCACGATGAACTTGGTATGCAGGCCTTATGTAACCTTGGTGACATGGAAGTTTTAATACAGCAGATTTATTGGTAATAATGCAGTGAAAATCAGCTAACCTGAGCTTTGTTTCTGAATCTTGTAGGTGTGTTTCTAGGAAGGCCATATTGTTCATCAGTTCATTGCCTTTGTCAATCACCTTTTCCAGGCACTTTCTCTAACAAATGCATGATGAGAAATAAGGAGGCATAGATACAAGTAATGATGGTGTGAGAGCTTTCTTGATTTGAACAATGTAACACAAGTAATAAATTTTTCTTGCGGTCTTGCAGGAAGTTGAGCAGAGGTGGAGACTTTGGGGATCTTCTGGTTCCTGAAAAAAAACCCCAACTTGTTATGGCTCCTAGGAGTTCTTGATCTTACCTTTTTTAGATGAGTTGCTTAGCTGCTGTTCAAAAAAGAAATACGTAAATGAATGCTTTGCTTTTAATGTACATCTTAATTTAGGAGCTTGGTATTGGAAGTAAATCGGGACTCTTTCTTATATCAAATGTCATCATTTTACGGAGCTTTACAGTGTCCCCTTACTTCTTCATCGTCCATATTACATGGTATTCTTGATTATTAACTTCTTAATTAGCTTCTATGCAGCTGATAAAATTGCTAGGGAGAAGTTAACACAGTCGTAATAAATGACTGATCTGCCACGTAGTGCAGAGGCAGGTTTGGAAAAATTCCTGGCAGGGATCTTTGCAGCTATCTCTACATGGCCTGAATTACTTATGACTTCATGATTAATATGTAACTCTTCCTTGAATTAATAAAATGGGCATCTTGAACACTGACAATTATTAGTGACGGAATTTTGAGCAGCTGTAGTAACCTAAAAGTACAGGTTTGATCAGAACACTGACAAAACATTTGTTTCAGACCTTTTTGTAACCCAGTTCTAAAAGATGAGTGAGTTGTCATCTTAACCCACTAAAGGGGAAGACTCCATGAGTTGCCAGTCTGTGGTAACCCTTTAAATGTGAGTTTGTCTGAGTCTTCATTCTTCTGCATCATCTAGCTGCAATATAAGGAAAAATTGAATATAAGCAAAACTGAAAACCACCTTGACCTACTGAGATATTTTATAGAATTTAATGACAGATGTAATAAATACACATGATCTAGTTATCTAATAATTTTCGTTGTAGATTCTGTTGCTTTACTGTTTTCTAGATAGGAGTGTTATTGTTTCAATCTGAGTGCTTGTATGTGTCTCAGCTGTGAAAGCTTGTCACATGAAACTCATTTTCTTTATTTAATTTGGACTCTTATTTCTTGTTTGAAAAAAATATATTTGAAATATAATTCTGAAATGATGTTGTACTGGTTATATCTGTCCAAAGTTAATGTTGAGATATGTTCTTGAGGCTGCCATTATTTATTTGAAGGATTTGGTTCATCTTACCCAAAATAAGAAGTTGGGTTCTGTAGAATTTGCCATTTAATACGCAACCTAGGTCTACATTATTTAAGAGCTTATATTACTATACTCTAGCAGAAATCAAAGTAGATCATATATGAAATTCAGTGTGGCATTCAGGCTCTCTAAAAAGGCATATTCATTGTATTTGTTGTGTATTGGAGTCTTCAGAAATTTACATGACTCAGTTCTTCTGAAACTTTTCCTGTACTGTGCTTACACTTATATGGGACATCACATTGTCTTTGGGAGGTACAAAATTTCCAGGATCTGCTAGATAGAAATCTGATGTATAATAGAAATTTGTTTTCTGTTTTGAAACTCTGAGCATCTTGTTTAGAATCCTTCAAGAGAAAGCAGCTGTTATAGGCAGGATCTTCTTGTCTTATTTTAGCAAAATCAAATTTTCCAGTTTGTGTGGCAGGTTTTGTGTTAGAGGTGCTATCTTTTGTGAAGAGTAAAATAGCTGGCAAAATGGTGCAAGCTTTCGTATGTGTGATTCCTTTATCAGGCCTGACAAGAAAGTATCTTTCCTTATAAGGGGTATGTGATTAGTTTCTTTGGGTTTTTTTTTGTTGTTTCGGGTATTTTTTTTTAAAACCCTCAGTCAGGGATTAAGTAACACTCTTTTTCTGTTGCCATTGAGTCTAAGGCTCTTGGTTTTGCTCTGTTATCCCAAGGTATCTTACAGTGAAAGATGACCCTGTTACTTTAGATTGTCTGTGGTTTGGGTTGGAAGAAGGTTGTAGTTTGTTTTTTTCCTTGATCGGCATCAGAATAAAAATTAAAGCAATGAAGGAGATATGACCAATTCTTTGTTACTGTGGAAATCATTGAGACTGCCCAGGGCAAAAAAAAAATCCTGAAAATAGTGGCTGGGGAAATATATGGAAACAAAACCCGGTTTACACCAACTGGAAATATCAGTGACAAACATAGCGGATGGGGTTATATATCTCTGTACAGTGCATGTAAGTTTCCTTTCTTAATTCAAATTCTCTTGGAAAGGCAAGCAAGGCATGTATTCATTTACTTTAAAAGTCCTCACATATAGGGCTCATGTTTTCCTTTACCAATGCAGTATCTGCTTCTGCATTTTTTCTATTCATGTTGATGTCAAGCTGCAGCACTTATCAAGACACACAATTTTTTTGTTTTTGTTAAAGTTTCTTGTCTGTTAATTTGATTCTGGTGGCTTATTTTACCTAGGATGAGCCTCACTGTATTATACCTATCCCACACCTGGTCTGGTGATGATACAGTTGTCTTTAACTGGGCATTGCACTGGGAGTAAGGCAAGAGATGCTTTGAGACATTATCTTCAGTCTGCCAGGTTCAAAGTAGGAAGATTTTTGTCAGTTATGTTGTTGGAGGGTTATGGGGGAAGGAACTTGAAAGGATGGAAAAGCAGCTTGAGGTGGAGCAGTAAACATGCAGTAAATCATAGAAGGAATGCAGGACAGAAAGGAAAGGTGGCAAACCAAATGCCATGATTATAGGTAGGATTGATATAATACAAATCACAAAAGCAACAAAACGTGTGCCGTGACTTAAGTGAATGATGGTTTTCAGAGCACAGTGTGGCAGTACTGATGCTTTTTGTTCTCACTAATATCTGATTCTCTAGACAGGTAGGTGAGATTTTTCAGTCCTTGTGGTGAAGACTGATTAAACTCAAATTAGAATTTGTGAAGTAGTTAGGAATCCAGGTACTGAGTTAGAACAGATGCCCACTGTCTGAAGCAGGGGTGAAATAACAGACTCTTGTCCATAGCTAGATGATTTTATTTTTAAATTGCTTTTGTGCTCATATAGAGCTTTACAAGACAGTTATGCTGCTATGTTGGACTTCTGGTTGTGTTGTTTATTTAACAAGCAATAATCTTTCAGATTTAAGTATTTTAATATATGAAGGCAGTTGAATGGTTTTGAATATCAAAACTTCTCTAAAGATAAATGTATACACTGGTTACTTATTTGATTAAAACCAATTTAGAAGCAGTTACTCAGTACCTTTTTATAATTAAACAGATGTAATTTATGTGGGATGGATGTGGGAGCATGTTCAAAGGTACACGTAGAAAATAAATATTCACTTCCCATTATTCCTGTGGAAAATATCCGTGTTGTAGTCTAGAATTTGGTATAATAGGTAAGCTACTCTTTTGACAAACTTCATATAGGAACAAAAAATGAGCTGCTTTGAAGTGTTCTAACTGAAAACATGTAAGTCTTCATACTGTAGCTGATGGTAAAATTTTGACCTTTGGAAATAAAGCTCCTATCAGTCTACCAAGTAGTCAAATTCGGATGACTTTGGTTTTGCTGACTAGGATTTAAAAAATACTGACTGAAGCAGTAGACAAATATATCTGGATCTAATGATGATGTAGTTTTCAACATGTCAGTAAGCCTTTGCATGTGAACTAGTCTGAGAGGTTTGAGAAAAAGTAGTATTTATTAGGTGTAAAACTGGGAAGCAAACTGAAGATAATTTAGCTGAGGAAACCATCAGAGCACCATTTTAGTTAGATCCTGATCTACTTAAGTCTTCCAGGTTTTGTCTGTGTAAGCTCATCAGCCTGTTGCTTTTGTTGATGCCCTTAACTGTGGGAATATGAGTTCGTACAGTGTGAACTGTTACATGGTTGTCTCTGGGTGTGGTGATGAGATATTTTGGTCTTTTGGAACAAGGAAACTTGCTTCAAAGGAAATACCTTTGTCTTTCTTCTCCATGTCAGAATGAAGATCTGTTTTTAATTTGTGTGCTTGAGTATCAGTGTCTTGGTTTGTTATTGTAACCTGGTCCAAATAGAATTTTTTTTGGGTGACCTTAATTTGCTAAGAACTTATAGCTCTCCTTTTTGGTTTGGTTTTTTTTTTGGCCGTGTGTGGAGAAGTTACAGACATTTATGTTGAGTCGGCAAACATGCTATTGATCATATTTCTTGATTTGCAAAATAATCTTTGGAGTCTCCGTTTGTTCACAACTTGATAAAACTACAGGCTTTAGAGAGAAAATATTTTCGTACGCTTATTCAATGTGATGCTATTCAAAGTATTTCGGAGAATGCTGTAGGAGACCTAGGGGTGGGAGAGAGTCACTAGAGTAAATAAAAATGCTAGGTATATCCATATGTATTGAATCTTGAGTATTGAAATTCTTTGTTACAATTTGTGTACTGTGAGGAAGCTGGTCCTATCTCACAGAGTTTAAAAAGTATTTATTGATAGGACTTTGGAGCTCAGACCTATTATCTCCAGTCACACTTTGGAGTTTGTGTCACCAACAGCAGTGAACAGTCCTGTCAAGTTTTCTACCGAGATGAGTTGAGGCTTTTCTGAAAAATCTTTATTTAAACCAACCAAACAAAAAACCCCAAGAGAACAACAACAACAAAACCAAACAAAAAACAGCAAAAGAAAAACAAAAAAAGGAGGAAGATTTTGTTTTAATGAGAAGCTGTCCTTTGCTTGCCAGGGAGCTTTCAATAGGAAGCCTATATTAATAGGTGGGTGAATTGCAAGCATGACATACGCTGAGTCCATTTTGTAGTTCGTGTATAAACAATTGGAGTTAAGTGCTCTCTTTGTTTGCTACCTCTCTATTAATCGGGTTTGTTATATCCCACTGCAGCAGTGCAGTACTTACAGCAGCAATATAAATGCAGTGAATTTTGACAGATTCAGAGATAAGTTGGGTGACAGAGAACTGTAGATATGAGTGAGTGTAGTAGTTCAGTAAATTTCTTCTGAAAGAAATATATCTGATGTGTTCTCTCAGCCCAAGAGAAGGGGAACTTATGTGTCCAAGTAATGTATTCTAACTTCAGTGACTAGAATTTCATTAATTTAAAAATTTAAAAGTTTAATTTCCAGGATCTCTATTCAGTAATGCAAAACCATGAAGAATTTAACCCAAACTTCCTTGGTTTTATTAGTGCCTGGTTGCCCATGACATTTTTCCATAATAATTTATGAACGTTTTTGTTCTGAGTAGAAGCTGAAGCATATTATCCAGTATCTTCATATTTGCTGTTGAAATTTTTTTATTGATACAGTTAAGAAATAAACCTTTGTAACCAAGGGTTTTTTTAGTTGTGGGAAGATTCCCCATGTCTTCCACTAGTTTAAATTTTAATCTTCAGTATCAGCTGTTTACTACACTCTGCATTGAAAACCAAAAGATAATTAGCTAAAGCACTTCATTAAAATCTTAGCCATTGAGGAAAAAGCCCTAACAAGTGAGCTTTGTACTTATGCCTGTGGCAGACGTAATTGAATATTGACAGGGAGCTGCTGTGTTACTGAGCTTTGGTGCACACTGTCCGTGCCTCCTGAGCTATGTAGTGGACTGTCTTGTCAGAATGGTGGCCCTGAGCATGGCTGTGGTATATGCCTGGTTTGTCTGAAGTGCTCCCTTTGAGGGTAGAAGGCTTTGTGAAGATACTTTCAATATAACAGTATTTTTTCTTGTTTCACTGGTTTTAAGCATCTAGTTTGCAGGATTTAACCTGCTAAGATTCAAATGCTTCTAAAGCAAACTTAATTGTCTGTGGGTCTGAAGAGAAGCTGGAACAGGATTATATTGTGTTCAAAAATATTCAAAACCCACTGTATTAGAAGCAGATTATATTCTCACAGAATTGAGAAAGATTGGAAGCTCTGATCTTGTTAGATATTTCTGCAGGGACTGCTTGTTATCTTGTATCAGCAGAAGGAAAAGCTGCAAGACACACAGCTGAGAGGTGTATACAGTTTTTCTTCACATGCTCCAAAGTGGGATTTTTTCTTTTGTTTATATAAGCTGATCTTGGAATATTGCATGTTTTGCATCATGGCTTAAGAAGGGTTTTAAGATAGAAAAGATGGAGAGGTTTGGCAGATCATTTCATATGAGATCAGTTTCAAAATCAGGTTCCCTGCATTCAGAGCTGAAATATATTGAACCTGGCCTTCAGGGGAAATTATAATGTTTATCTCTCTGATCCAGACCAATGTTGGGAGGAGAGTACTGTAAAAACATCATATTGTGAGTAAGGTAATTTATCATTTGAGTTATAATCTTTGGCTACTTTTTTAAATTATGTATTTTGGAAGCAAGTCTGAATGGTTTATCTAAGAAGTTAGTCCTTGGTTTGCAGTCCTTGGTTCTTACATTGAAGCATTTGTTTCTAGCTTGGAGAATGAATCTCTGCCTCACATTCCTTTTTTGAGTTTCCTAAGGTAACTTATGAAGCATCAGTGGTCACTTCTTTCAGTCTTTATGTTTCTTTTCAAATAGACATGGACTTCTCAAAAGAATATTATTCAGGATACTTGGGTTATCTCTGTTGTAGTTAAATGTTCTTAAATGCTGATAGTGAATGATTTATTGATGGTTCTCGTGGGGGTGGGGAAGAACTGAAGAAACTGGTCACTGCAAATTTTTCATGTGGTTATTCTCTAAGGGGAAAAAAGCTTATATTGTGCTTCTGTTCTGTTAATGGTGGCATCTTGTAAATACAAACTGTTTAATTCGGTACTGCAGTTACAGTATATATGTTATGTAAAATGGTGTGAAAGACAACTGTGTAGCTAGTATCTGCACTGGTGACACACTAATGTGTAATCACATGTTATATTTTGACACTGATGTAAATTCAAATGTCTAAATTGATCTCTGTAGTGAGTTAATGAATAGCAGCTGCTGCCAATGGGATGAAACATGAGGAAATTTTGACCTGCTTTTGACCTTTTCTTTAATAGGTAAGTTCAGTTCTACGCTCTACGAGACAGGGGGCTGCGACATGTCACTTGTGAACTTTGAGCCAGCTGCAAGAAGAGCATCCAACATCTGGTGTGTGTGAAGGCCAGTCAAGAGTGATGATTCTTGTCTTACTGCAACTGAATATTAGATTTTAATTTTAAAAAGTTATTTAGCATGGACTACCAAAAAAACCAATATAATATATTAACCATATACTTTTACTTTTGCGATCTAAGTGACTTTTACTAGAAGATGATCTTAATTTAAATATTACCTCAGAAAATGAAGACTACTATTAGCTTAAGCAATGTACTTCCAGACTGAGAACTTGACAAATGCATTTTTTATTGGCTTATAGAAGGTCTTAGTTAAAGAATTTACCCCAGGTTTTGAGAAAGTAGGTAGCTGTTGACCGTAATGGCTATTGAACTTCCAGTTGTGAAGCCATTGTAAACTGATAAATTTATTCTCAAGTTCATACATGGCATCGAACAGTACATGGAAGTGTTAACATGCCTGAGATTAAATTTTGACTTGCAGTTGAAATAGCCAGCTACATACTGGAAAGTTCATCTGCTGTTGGAAAGATGCCCTTTCTTTCTCTGAAGGGATAGGAAGCAGAAGAAAGAAAAACAACTCAAAACCTCCTGTGGCTTCCTGCCTGCCCTCAATCCACTTCACTATGTAGAATTGCTCTGAAGCTATTGCATCATGTTGAATACTATAATTCCTACCATGTGTGGGTGGAGTAGCTCTTGGAATTATGGAGTAATGAACATAAAACCTCCCATCTTCAAATCTTTCTTGTGAGAGTATGCGAGTGCCTTTTGTAGAATTGAGCTTTGACAAAAAGTTCTGCATTCCTTCCACAAAGCTGCCAATACCTGCCTCTGCTGCTTGCATGTTCCAGATGCAATGGCTTTGCTGATGGCTGCTGTTATGAAGTTGTATGTGCTAATGGAAGGAGCAAACTGGCCGCTTCAGATACTCAGATCTCGGCTGTAGAGAATACTTGAGTTTCAGTGAAGTAAAATTGATAACAAAGAATGTTTTTATCTTAAGGCAAGGAACTGAAGGAAAGGTGCATAAATTTGATACAAGTCTTAACAACCATGTGATTTACATGGAAACAAACATCCAAAAGCTATCCAAAATTGGGGAAAAAAGCAATGGTTGGATATGGACTCTCATACAGTAAGAGAAGTTTCTCTTCATCTCTAATGAATGGAAATTGCGAAGTAATTTTGCTCTTATTACCAGAGGTTTAACTTTATTTAAAGTTAAGTTTTTCCAAAGCAGTTTAAGTAGCTCAGTATACTTGTGATACCTTAGGATTTTAGCTTTTATATTTTTCATGTATTTGTAACTCTGCAATTCTTTAGCGTATAACTCTAAACTCCATATACAGTCTTAGCTACTGTTCTCCCATTTTGGTCAGACAAAACAATTCCTCTCTAGGCCTGAAAATCAAGGACACCTTGCTGTCTCAGGCCCCAAGAAATGTAAACAAAAGTGAGTTGGGGGGGAGCAAACTTCTAGTAAATGACTTCATTAGCTGAAGCTGTAATCGGAGGATTAACCCCTGCTTTGCAAATGGACCAAACTTACAAAAATATGAAAACCTGTGACCTGTTGTCCATTTTTGGGTGTAGCCCCTGGGGGGGCTTCGTCTGCCCTAAACGTACCTGAGGGCCCTTCAATAAATATAACCACTTTTTATTCTCTTAATTTTGTCTAGCCTCTGTTTTTAGGTAGTCCCACAAGGCATCGCTTGTGCTAAGTATGTACTATTTTTGGCAGTTTTGGGATCTTGATAAAAACAGTATAGAATTAAGAGAAACTGCATGTGGACACCTAGCGGCCTCTGCGCTTCTTTAGAGATGTGATGTGTGTTTACAAATCAGTAGCTAACAGCTTATAAAATATTTTTGTTTTTTTCAAGTGGAATAATTACTATCATTGTAGTTCTTTTTAGACAATTTAGGGACTGGCTGTTGAGAAAATGTTATTAAGGGTAAGATTAAGGGGTCTCCTGGCTTACTATAGCTATAGAATGTACCGCAATACATGAGACTAAGTGGCTACTTGCATTTATAATAAGTGACTGAAGGAAAACCTGAAAGGTATTTAGATAAAATTCACAAGGAATCAAAATTAATTTAGGACACTAGAAAATTAGAGTGACCTGTAGAAATAAAATATAATTTATAATCTGAAGTATTTTCCCTGTTCTTATAGTGACACGGACTCTCACGTATCGAGTTCTACCTCAGTTCGCTTTTATCCACATGATCTAGTAAGTTTTTCTTACTTATTTTAAGAGCATGCAAAGAATTAGAAGACTATCCAACTTTATAGCGCTGATTAATCATTCTTTGTGGTGGTTACCTGTTCTTATGAAGGAATTTTGTCTGGATTAATGAAGAGAAACTATTAGTATTGTAGTGTCTTCATATACACATACAAATTAATCTTTTTGCATAGCGTATTAAAATTTGGTTGGTTTCATCTGATCTAAAACCTAGCAATTTAAAAACACTCATAGAAATTGGATCTTCTAAGATATCTTGTAAATGTTTTCAGAGATAATGTGTACAATTTGGACAGAGTTTTCCTTCTGTGTGTTACTAAGGTTAGCAGGCAGCAGAAAGACTAAATATTGTGTTCTGACCAAAAGAAACTTCACTTGAGTAGTTTCCCTGAAAGGAATTTAGAAATCTGTCATTGGAGTCTGCTGTACAAAATTTAAATTTATATGCAAGGAGTGATTGGGAAAACAAGGCAGAAGCTTATACTGTTTCGTACTGAAAATAGCTTTATAATTTCTTAGTTTTATGATCTCAAAACTTTTATATTATTGTCAAGTCCAGATAAACCTGTACTCTTAATTCTGAAGTCATATATTATGTTATGAAAGTAGTGCAAATGGTCATGATTCTTAAGGTGACAAACCAAAGAAAAATATGTTGAAGTACGTAATGACCTAATCAAGAGGGAAAATGAAATACAGCTTTAGGATTTGGCAGAGGAGCAAGAGACCCCCGTTTGCCTGACCACGCTTTTGATCAAAAATTTGCTTTTTAAATTTGGTGTCTGCTAGAGGAACTTGCTTTGCTTTCCACAGTCCCCCTTGAAAATGTAGCCTTTAGAAAAGAGGCTGCATCACATCTTTTTAGTTTGCCAGTGTAGTCCCATTGGAGGGAATGATTCTGTTTTCAGGCAAATTTGTGACTGTAAAAGCTCAGCCCATGCTCCTAAATGGAAATTTCCACTGAAATTTATTATTAGTGCCATGAAAGTTATGCTGATTCTACCTTTTAAGAAAAGAAATTTTTTAAAAATTGTCGAAAAAGGACCTGTTTTCTGACACAGCTTACCTTAAATAGTATGGTTTGTATTTTTGAAATGCCTTTGGAAAGGGAGTGTTCCTACTTGTTGTTTTCACTATTATTTTTCTAGGAAGAAAAAGCTGGCTAAGCATAGTTAAGTACACTTATGATTTAAGGAGTGATGAAAAAAATTTTATAAATCAAGAAATTGAATGTTAAACTTGGACGATTGTAGGAAAAAAGCCCCTCCAAATATTAATCCTGTACTGACACTTGAAGGTGGCATGAGTATTGAAATTTTACTCTTTTCCTTAAACATCTGTGAAGCTTTTTCATTAAATGACTTTCTAGCAATTATATTGTCTAAGAATAAAGGGCAGTACATTAAATGCTTAGGGTGCTTCTTGGCCTGTTAATGAAATTTATAAAGTGGATTAGATAATGCATACATACTATAGTATCTTATTAGCGTTGAGTACTCTCCTTAAATATCTTCTATGCTTGTTAATATTACTGTGATTTTCAGGAGAACTCTAGACAAACTACAAAATAAGTGATAGTCAGTTGTAAATGCTACTTGACTGGTTAGGGCAGAGGTTTTTGGTTAATTTGAGCGTATTCTGGATTCAGTGAGTTTGAATTTGACCACTGGTGCATGCGTGTGTTGCTTTGTCATGCAAAAAGAACCATTCAGCATGCGTTTGCATGCAGATTAGCTGACTATAAGAAATGTGTTGTAATTTATTTAAATTAATAATTGGATTACTCTTGTAGTGTATGTTGTCTGTGTATCAGTTTACTTGTCTTCAAATTTGAAGTTTTCAGAGTAAGTGGGGTAGTGTGCTTGGAAGACACATTCGTTTGAAATAAGGCATATGCTGAAATGCCAAAGAGTTGTGTTGTATGCAAACTGTTATTGCTGCTAGTCCTATTCGTGTGCTGTGATAAGGACAGAAAAAGTAAGTAGAAGCCTGTGAGAGTGCTTAACGTGTAATTCCTCAAAAGTGAAGAGTTCTAGCAATCTTCTTCAAAGGAATTTTCAGTGTAATACAGTGATTCAATATAAATGAGCTTTTGTTAATACTAACTTTCTTTTAGCTTTCTCTTCCTCAGATCAGGTTGAACAGGCTGCTAACAATGGACACAGATCTGCTGGAGCAGCAAGATATTGACCTGAGTCCTGACCTTCAGGACCACATGCAACCTCAAGAGGAAGCAGCTCAAAAAGTCAAGCAGTACTATCGCTTTTGGATCCTGCCTAAGCTCTGGATTAGCATCAATTTTGATAGATTAACTCTTCTGGCTTTATTTGATAGGTGAGATCCTTGTATGTCCCCAGACCTCAGAAAGCAAAGATGAAAACAGTTACTAAACTGTAATATAGATAAAAATATCCTTAGAGAATTGTACTTATTTACTGTGCTCTGAAAAACGAAAGAATAATAAAACTACTGAATGTAGTTTTTCTAAAATAATGGAGACTACTCTCCTTTTTTCTCCAGCAATTGTAAAAGGAAACCATCCCTCACTTTGCCTGAGTGGGGCAGTAACAGATTTGAATGATCAAAAAGAAAGACTTGTTGCCAATCTTTAAAGCTAGAGTATAGCCTTCTCCAGAAATTAATCAAAAGGGTCTACAACCTGGCATGTACTTAGTGTTTCAGCAAATAGAGAGATTTGCCTGCTGTTTCATATAATTTTTTTGAAGAGTCGTTTAGTACTGTGACTTCTTGTCCCTGCTGCATTTACCTAGGAGAATAAAATTAAGGTGATCCTCCAGTTACCAGCTTTTGGAATATGTAGACTATTTATATTTTAATAATGAAATGAACCTTCTTGAAATAAACAAGATAGTAGTGATTCTGTCCAGGGAAGAATACTCATAATTCTGTTCCGAAGCACTAGCAATATCATATGGAATTATCTGTATTCCACTTGGCGTATCTTACCCAAGCGAGAGTATTTTTAGGTTCTTAATTAGAAAATCATGAATGACAGATTGTATACACAGGTAAGTTATCATGCTTGTGTTTTTCATAGGCTTATAATCATCCTGGATGGGCTTTGAATATAGATTTGTTACAGACCATGGTTCTGGTTGAACATTTGAATTATTTCTAAAATTATCTGCTGAAGTTATCTTCTGCTGTTTAAAGTAAAATTCCGTAAGATACTGTTTTCTGCTGTCATTGAAATCCTGGTAGCTCCTAGCTTTGCTAAAGGACAGTGTGCTAGTGTAGACTGTGGAAGTTCAAATCTATTCTTAACTACTTCGCTACCGGTATAACCCTTAATTTTTGACCCCAACTGTTCTTTTGCACTTTTTTCTAGACATAGTTAACTTTAAATTTTTTTCTTTTATTCTCTCCCTTTAATACAGGAATCGTGAGATCCTTGAAAATGTATTAGCTGTCATCCTAGCTATTCTAGTTGCATTTCTGGGCTCTGTACTTCTTATAGAGGGCTTTTTCAAGGATATTTGGGTCTTCCAGTTCTGCCTGGTAATAGCCAGTTGCCAGTACTCACTGTTGAAGGTATTTTAATTTCTCTTTACTTTCTACAAACAATAGATGTAACTCCAGTTGGGTGTTGCAGGTTAGTTAGAGCTTTAAGGAAAAATGTGCATGCTTATCATTTATAAAGAAATGAGTAAACTTGGCCTCATGGAAAGTTTGATAGATGGTAATACAAGATCACTTCACTAGAATGGTTCTGCATATGTTTGTTAAACAATCCTTTATTTATTGTTCTCATGCATTTTTTTTGTTTGTTTTCACTAAGAGGAACACATTCTTACTAGTTGAAAACCAATTACAAAGTGAAGTTGAGGTTTTATTGGTTTGGATTTTAATCTTTTTTAGTGTCTGCGCCTCAGTGCATTCATACGAGGCAATCTCTAAGCATATTTTTAATCAGATTATTAATTATTGTTAGACTGTTGTTAATGGTATATTGGTAATTTAAGAATGATTATTTTTTATGATTTGACTGTTAGGATGAAAATTAGATTTAAAATTAAAGTTCATAATGCTGTTGAAAAAACAGTAAAAGTCCTAAAAATAAGGGGTTGGGGATTTTTTTAGAATTTGGGTTATAGACATATACTCTTTAAATAGATTTTATGGTTTATGACATTGTGCTATTTAAAGGCTGTAATGTGGCTTGACAACTGTAAAATTAATTGTAGATACTGTTAAAAGAACTTCAACCAGGAAGTTGTGGGGGGAGGTAAACACACTTATCTGTAGATTGGGTAACTTTGCTCTTTTCATTTTGGTTTCAGAGTGTTCAGCCAGATTCTTCTTCCCCTCGACATGTAAGTCATGGGCATGTGCCACTGTACTAACCCTGCAGATGCAGAACTCCCTCAGAATTGATCATTTTGGTTTGATCTTTTTGGCATGTCTTTTATGTTCCTTCTTACAAGGCACAAAAGGCTTGTAGTTGTCTTAGTGTATGAGAAGGGAACAGATATTGTTTCCCCGCTGTCATACTCTTTGTGTATAGCAAATCATGTCCTGTTTTGAGCCTAGCTTTTGCTAGGGAGGCATGTCATGATAAGCTTTTTGATGAATCTTTATTATTCAAGCAATTATACTGAGAAGTATTCCTAATGTTGTAATTTGCTTTGCTGGTGTGAACTGACACGACTTTGATGTTCTGTTCTAGTCGTGTAGATCATTCAGTTGTCCTAGTGGGCACACTATATTTTTTCACTCTAATAAGCTGAATTTTCAATTCTCTAGAGAGCATTAATGTTTGAGCATGAAGATGTTAATGTGCTAGTATTGCACAATATGTTTGTATTCTGTTGTGCATCTACTAGATTGCCAAGACAAAATATTACCTTTATGTCCTAGATGTGTTAAAAGCAGTATTCCTCTGCAGCAAGTCATTAGTTTTATTTTACGTGAGTTGTGTGTTTTGATAAACACCAATAGAGATTCCATCCCCTCCTCCAGCAGAAGCAGTATCTGAGTAATAAACTTTAATCCTTTTTTCCTTAAAATTGATTTATTCTCAATTGCTTACAAAGCCTAGTCAGAGCTCTAACATTTAGTACTGCAAGCAACATAGCATAAAATATAGCTGAGACTAAGGGTATGTACAGCTTAGCCTAACTTAATCTAAATGTTGTGTCTTTGTTATATCAAAGCCACAAAAAGGACAGGCTGGTATCACTGCAAAGCAATACATTAAGGATTTTATGAAGAAAACTTGGGGATATGGTGATGTGACAGTACATTAGTTGATGACCAGTGATTAATTTTGGTTCTGAAGCTATCTGTAGCGGAAGAGTAAAAATTACTTTTTCTACTAATAATGAACAAATGTTGGTGTTTTTGTGGTTTTTGTTTTTGTTTTTTTTTAAACAGGGTCACAATCGTATCATAGCCTATAGTAGGCCTGTATATTTCTGTTTATGTTGTGGTCTTATTTGGCTGTTGGATTATGGCAGCAGAAACATATCTACAACAAGATTCAGGTTGTATGGAATGGCTTTCACCAACCCATTGCTGCTGCTGTCAGCCAGGGACTTAGTTATAGGTGAGTGGCTTTATCATGGATTTGCGTTGTTTGCTTTACAGCAGTAGAACTCTATGGGAACACTTTCCCCTTCTGTAGCTTTGCTGTAACAAATGGCAACGATGCCCTCTACTATGGTGTCACAACATTTTTCATTATCCAGTATCTTAGCCCTTATCCTTGAACTTTCTTACTTAACTTGGATCTGGATCCTACCCTTTGCTTGGACCTAGCTGCTCAGTAGTTAAAGGAACATTTTGGTTTGGACCCTTCCACACTCTCTGAAGGGGCTTGTGGCAAATGAGTAGCAGTTCTCTTAAGTCAGGTTATTTGTATTTAGCAATTTGGCAGAACAGTACAGACACACTTTTAAAAAACATTATATGCAAGTTAAATCTTATTTAATATGCCTCTTCTCAGAACAGGCCAATAAGCAATACCAAAAATACAATTTTTGAGCTGTACTTCCATTTTGAGGTAATCCCATTGTTTTCTGAGCAGTACACTGCATTCATAATATTGATGACATTTAACATCATCACCCCCCTAAACCCAATGCAGAAAACAAACAACATAAACCTCAAAACAACAATCCTTTCCCCTGTGTACTTAAAAAATTATGAAAATAATAACAGCTCTGTAATCTCAGACAGGGTCCATAGAAAGAGAGAGACATAAACATTTGAAGACCATCTTATCATGGGAACTTTGTGCATTGCTTTAATGGAGCAAAGTTATTTGGGTGATCTTCTGTGGATCACTGCTTTGGGTAGGGTAAGAATCTGTAATAATTCATCTAAACTGAATGCAGTTGCTCTTCAGTTGTGTCAAAATACCTGTGCATGAAAGACTACAGCAGTTAAATGTTATGTCTGCGTGCCCTCAGACCAGTTTCTGTCCAAGAAAAATGCAAACTTGGTCTCAGTGTGGATTTTTAAAAGTTTTGATTAGTAAGGATTACTAACTCAGGCGTTTTGAGTATTAGTTCTTATTACTTGATTTTAAGAACATACTGAATTTTATGCTTTATACTGCTTCCCCCTTCAACTTTCTGCTAATGAATCTGTATTTAAATTTAAGTGCCCAGAGGGAAAGTGTCCAGACATTTTCAAAGGTGCTTTTTGAACAAATTCTTTGGTTCTATTCATGTACTGGCATACTTTGTTCTGTATCAGTAATGAAAAAAGAAGATAGAAGATACTTTTGACTCACTCACGATACAACACTAGCTTCATTTGTCTTGATAATGCTCTGTCAGTTTTGGAAGTATTTTTTTCTTCCGTTTTCTGCCACGTGGAGTCATTGCCATAATGTATACCGATAGCCCCGTAAGATAGTACATAAATGTACATGTAGGTGGTGTGTCCTACTGTGGAAGTGAGCTACTTTTTAAAAGTACTGGAGAGTGAATCTTTACCAGTTTTAAAAGATGTGGTGGCATTTTCACCAGGCCATGTCCATCTTGGGATTAGCTTTTAAAACTACTTAGCTCAAGAGTTCAAAGTGGGTTTTGATGCTTATGTTTTACTGTTCTTCTGGGGTATCTTGCAGCAGCATATGGGGTTTATATTTCTTAGCAGTTCTTCCGATAAAAATCAGATTGCAAGAACAGCTCACTCTACTTAAAAAAAACCCGACAAAACGAAAACCCTCCAAACAATAAAAAAATGCAAACCGAACCCAAAACAAAAAACCAAAAACCAAACTGAAAAACACCAAACCAAACAAAAAAACCTGCCCCACCAACCTGCACTGCACATCCCACCCCACCCCCCCATGTAATACACTTGCTCTTGGAGCAACTCTTCCTGTTGCTGAAGCACTGTTTGAAAAAACTTTGTGTGTACTGCAGACAGGCTGGCTGCTAGCAAACATACTTTGTTAGGTAAAAATCTCAGCTGTCTTTTTTCCTGTTCCCAGGCAAACTTACTGGAAGAACACAGGTGCAGGGCAAGGCGAACTTTGTGTTTAGATAATGTGAATGTTGTCTCCTTGCTAACAGACAAGTGAGGACTAGCATAAATGCTTTATTTTGTGTCACACATACTGCACTTGATCAGTTGCTCTAAATCTACTTCACATTTATAATAATTATTTTATCTTTTTACCTAGTTGTTTGCTATTAGAAAACAGTGATGTTGTGGAGTGTAAAAGCATCATAAATATTGGCTTTTTGCTGGACTACTCTTTAAAAATTGTGTATTCTCAAATCTGTGTAGTAGTTTTGTTTCCAATGGGCTCAAGATAGCTTGACTTACAGACTTCCAGGAGACAACTTTTTTATCTGTCAGTGACAGAAGACTATTTGCCTCCTCTGTAGGCTTCCTTGAGTAATGATTTGAGATAGATGTTTGTCTTAAGAATTTTGAAAAAGTATTTTCTTCAGGTAGTGAAGAGCTGTTCTGTAGTCCTATATTTCCTACTTTGTGTCAGTAAAAAAATGCAGAATTCAGTGTTTTCCCCAAGCTTGCAACCTGCATGTTTTTAAATTATATTATTGTTTAACATTACAATGGCGTAGGGGAAAAAAATTAGATTCTCAGTATCCATCTGACTGTAGATATTTCTAATGTGATGTCCTTCAGTGTCCAACCATTCTGTGCATATAAAATTAGAAAATTAAATTTGAGACTTGTGGTGCTTTACAAGATACTTTAAAATCTGTTTCTTCTTTTGGTCACTGAAGCTACAAGTCAATAAAATAATAGAAAATCTTCCCTAAACTGCCAGATTTTGTCTGCTAGGGTTATTTTCATTATTTGATCCTTCTATCTCTCAGAACTTGAACTTACAGTATGCTGTTGCATATGAATTAAATCTGAACTACTCTATTGGAACTTGTGTAGAAGAGTACTTCATCTTTTATTCTTTAAGATGGAAAGTAAATGATATGTACAGGTTGAGACATACCATTTTCTGTATTAAAATTAGGTGGCATTCATTTATCTTTGCGTTCTGAAATCCCACAGTTTGCAGTTGTTTTCATGATTCATACAGTTGTCTTTGTTAAAAAAGCACAAAAAACTCAGTCATTTAGGGTAGAACTTTCAGAAGTGGTGTGGAAAAATTAGTAGAATGGTCAGATGTCATTAGTAGCGGAAAACCCGGCGGTGGAGTGCTTGGCCTCCTTTACGTCAGAGTGGCTGGTGTTAGGTTGCTCCCGTAACTCCAGACAAGCAATTAGGCTTGAATAAGCTTCCCTTACAGTGAGTGAAAACTTACAAGTCTAATCTGTAAACACTCCTGGCTGATCTTTGCTAAATAAAAATGGAAAGCCTGAATTGGCCTGTGTCCCGATCTACAGCAATTAAAAGGAAAGTACTATTGATTTGTGTGACCTCTGTATTTAGTCAGTTCAGAGTAACTGAAGTAGAACTTTACATGATGTGTATTTTCCTTAGAAATTATAGTAGAAATACTTCAGTGATGTGCAGTTAAAATGGGGTGTGTGATACTTGAGAACTTAAAATGAAAAATATCTTACCTTGCTGGTCTTTTCATGTTCACCACTTTCAACTCTTTCTTTTTCGTAGTGTTTACACTATGTTTCCCTATAGTATTCTTCATTGGTCTCCTGCCTCAGGTGAATACATTTGTGATGTATCTCTGTGAACAGCTGGACATTCATGTCTTTGGTGGCAATGGTGAGTGTTGTGTTTTGTGTCAGTGGCAAAAGTATGAGATGTGAAGCAGCCAAGATTAGTATGTTAGTTAAAAAATTAGTGTTTACACTTTTTTTATTCCTGCCCTCTAAACATAGAATACTTAACTGTGTTTTTAAAAAGCCTAAAGGTCTTCTGATTGATTACTGAGAAATAGAATTCCTGTCCTAGTAAGTCTGTCAAAAAGTGTGCTTTATTCCTCACCTGGTTTCTATTGCAATTAACTATACCCATGGTAAAGCTGTTGAATAAATAAAGTTAAAAAAACTGTATAAAATGCTCTTTATAAAAATCACTTTTAAGGGAAAATACAAGTAGCTACTCTGGTTTGAATTGCATTTTTTTTCCATCAGAGGGTTGTGGCAACTAGGGGGCTGATATCATCTTAAGCAAACTGAAGTGTTTTGTATTCTAACTTAAGAAGATAACAATGGTTTTTTTTTCTTTTCATTTCTATGATATTCAGCTACCACAAGCCTGCTTGCAGCACTTTACAGTTTTATCTGTAGTATTGTGGCAGTAGCATTGTTATATGGACTGTGCTATGGTGCCCTGAAGGTGAGAAAAATTTTATGCACAGTAAACATCAATGTTTTGGGTTTGTCATCTGCTTCTTTCTGTATTAAGTAATGAAAGTATGCAGCTACTGAATTAGAAATATTAGTTTGTTTTACTAGGGTTTCATACTTGCTCAGCTGTGATGTCAATAGAGGAGATGCAGTGCAGGAACAAAGCAAATTTTTTTGCTTTTAAAAGGTGTGTGATTTGTGCCTGCTCTAACAGGCTCTTTTTTTGGTTGACAACACATGACATTTACCATCAGTTTCATTCTACATCAATTCTTGAAAAAAATCATGCAAGTGGCTTGTTTCTAGCAGAGTCTGCATGTACTGGTATGTTAACCTCTCAAAATGGCTCATGTGAGTATTTTTTTCTGGTGCTGCAAAAGTGAAATAGTATTTTCAAATTAATATTTACCTGAAAAGAAACCAAGAAATAGTTTATAGTGTCGAAGTGAAGATATGTGCCTATATGAAAGGTAGAGTTAAAGAGTTAGCTGGCAAAGAGACACACACACACCCCCCTTCCTAATTTCCTTGCTTGAAATGTTACTTTGTTTGAAAGCAGTATGGAGTGTGATGTTGGTTCTGTTTGTTCATTTCAGGTGTGTGTCAATAATCAAACATGCTCAGTTTACAATGACTTGTAGCATGTGCGGGTCCAACGCAGAGTTGACTGGCTTTTCTGCTTTGTCACAGAGGGTAGAAATTCCTAGAGGAAATACTCCCATGCTGCTACCACCTGCAGAATATCGCTAGCTTTCTGTGAATTTGTACACTTGTCTCATTAGCCTTTTGTAAACACATCCATTTAAGACAAACAAGCTTTAGAAAAGAGTAACTGTTACATCTTTGCAGATCCAGTACAGATCAGGAAAACACAAATAAAGCCACTGTTTAATCTGCATTCAGTACAATAGAAAAAATAAGTCTTGAGTTAAAATATATGTAACTTTCAAAATTAAGATGTGACTAAATGCAGCCCTTAAGAGCCTGTGGTCTCAAGGAATGCAGGAAATGCTTCATAAAGGTTATGAGAAATGATGACTGTTTAATGATTAAAATTGTGTAGACTTGAGGGATGTACACTATGTTAGAGTTTCTGATCTATAGTTAGACATAGGAAAAGATGGAACAATGTTTGTACAAAAAGCCCTGGTTTATTTTCGTGGAATTGTAGTTAATTTTTCCATTCTCTTACCATGATATACAAAATTCTTGTATGTCAGGTAAGTGGTGTGTACTTTGTCTCCTTTTTATTAACACTTTGTTTCTGTCTCCAGGATTCCTGGGATGGGCAGCATATTCCAGTTCTCTTCTCCATATTTTGTGGTTTGTTAGTGGCAGTATCATATCATCTCAGCAGACAAAGCAGTGACCCTTCTGTACTTTTGTAAGTGACTCAGTTTGTATTCTCTTCCCCAAGGAAGAAGCAAGTTGCAAGGAAAAACTACTAAAAATGTTACTGCTTAGTACTGTTTGAACTTGAACTCACCTGCATTAGTCAGAAATAGTATGTTCTTGGTTCAATAGTTAGAGATTCTCACATTTTGCATCTAGTTCCTTCTCTAACAATGACCTTTTTTATGGCTTCTGGTAAATCACTTAGATGCCAAAATCTGATCTAACTGCCTGCTGATGTTCTCCACAATGTCAGTCAGGTGCCATCTTTTCTGCTGGTGGGTTTGTTGGGAACAATGTGTACCATTTCTGTGTTTAAAGAGGTGCTCAAGGCACTG
The DNA here is from genome assembly GCA_013397725.1 of Rhagologus leucostigma. Classification (NCBI taxonomy): domain Eukaryota; kingdom Metazoa; phylum Chordata; class Aves; order Passeriformes; genus Rhagologus; species Rhagologus leucostigma. The sequence goes on from VZTD01003613.1 coordinate 961,364, forward strand.
GTTTAAGCTGAAGTCCACAGGGGGAGTTTTTGAAGTTTCACTTCATTTGTTGATGTACTCTCATATTGAATGTATGCTCAAAGCACTTGTTCAATTATGCAAAATTATAAGGATCTGTTTCGGTGATGAGCATTCCCATTTAGCATGGGGAAACAGGTATTCATATTATTATTCTGAGTTAATAATGATACATGTAAAACAAAATAGTTCCAGTAGGAGAAACACCTTCCCCAGAATAGCCAATAGAAGCTCAGCCACATACCTAGGTTAGGCAGAGATTGAACTTGGATTTAAATGTAGCCATAATGTTGGATGAATTTGATATAGTAGCGTGGGGTGGATAGTGAGGGACCTCCTCTGTGAACAAGAAAATTAATGATTCATGAGTGTTTACACTGGAGGAAATTGCTTATCTTTGGGTTTACCACTAAACCTTGTCCAATTACTCTTAGTTCAGTTGATAGGAGGTCCTTTTCCCTAGATATTTGTTCTTTTGTTCTTTCCAAAAACTAAAGCCTGGATGTTCATGCTTGACCTGCAATTTCACCTGTTTAGCCAGATGTTAAGCACTGTAATGCATTGCAATATGTAATTTCCTTGGAAGATGTAGGGCTCATTCTGTGGTTATCTTCCTGTCCATAAAATGAAGTATTTCTGCACTACGTAGGTTACTGTAAGAAAAATCCCACTGAGGGGTTGTGAGACAGCTGGTTATGGCTAGTAACACTGCACATGGGCTTCTAAAAGCTTAAGTGTAATGTTTTGGGGCTTTAGTATCAGCAAGGCCTGCTAAGAATTTAGAAGTTTGGTCAGCATGGCTAATTCATTAATTAATCGGGGTAGAGTAGGTTTCTTTTGTTGTTGCTGTTGAAGTTTGAATTAAACCAAAGAATTCATGGTTTTTTAACTGGCGTTAGTAAATAGACCACTTCTAAATTTTGCGCATTTCTGTTCAGTTATTTATGAGTTCAAGTTTTGTTTCATGATTGCTGAATTTTGCCTAAAATTCAGTTTTTGTTCTATTACTCCTGTTACTGCTAGAGAAACTGCAGTTTGAACATCTGGCTGCTGCTCTTTAACAGTGGCCGTTCTGTACTACAGAGAACTAATTCTTTTATAAAGTTGAGATTTCTGTGAATTTGCTAAGCTGTCTGAAAGCATTGATGTGCCAAAATTAGTTTTTTGTGATCAATATGTAATAGAGCTTCTGACTTTGTTATTATTATAAAACTGCATGGAACAATACATGCTTTTCAATGTGTTTTTTTATCTTTCTTTTAAGCTCTTTAGTGCAATCAAAATTTTTTCCTAATTCTGAAGACAAAAACCCTGAGGATCCTCTGTCTGAAGTAAAAGATCCTTTACCTGAGAAGCTTAGAAATTCTGTGGTAAGTAGGCTTTTTAATTATTATATTTTTAAAATTCAGTGTAAGCATTTGCTTTGTGTTGGTTTGTATAGCATCCATCTGGATCTTGCTTAGCTCACACTTGTCACTTAGCATGGTTCTAGTTAGAATGGATATCACAGCATTTCCTTTAAATCTGCAGGTGAACTCGTGCTACAGTAGGAGTATAATACTCATATTGCAATTTTAAGTTATTTAAAAGCAGAGAGAATTAGAATTCACTAGTGTGGATTCAGTGAAGTATCACTGAGGATCTTCTTTTAGCTCATGGATAATGATACTTGCTTTTGTGCAGAAGTCACTGGGGAAGAGTTAATGGTGGCAAAACTATATTAACTCAGTATTTCTAGTAATTGTGAGGAGGAGCTTTGTGCTTGCTGTTCCAGAAGTAAAATAAAATAAAATTTCCAGAAGGAAAACAAAAATGGTGGAAAGTGTTTTGGGGCTTTTTGTGGCTTGTTTGGGGTGGTTTGAGTTGTTTTGTTGTTTGCTTTCTTTGGAAGCAGATATAACCTGTTCCATTTACTTAAACACTACTCTGAGTTTTTAGTACAAATATTTATGGAAGTAGTAATATTTAAGCATTATTCTTCTTCACACCATGTAGCAATAAAAAGACTTAAGAAGCTTAGTATGTTTAACTTGTACAAAAGAAAGTTGAATATTCATTTAGCTTTGTGTAGGGCTCAGCTGTAGGCTGAACTGTGTAGCTGAGTTTTTCATAACACAGCAGTTACAAGCATGATGAGGTGCTGGGTGTGGAAACTGCAAATAAATATTTAGAGCAGAGAAACTGCAATTCTTTTAACATTTAACGGGAGAGCGACCATAGGAGCTGCAAGCTCCTCTTTAGCTCTCAAGCTGTGTTGTTAGTCTCCAAGAGGGCGGAGGAGCTGAGATTTTGATAATCTTTCTTACAGTGGTTTTTAAAATCAGGGCAACTGATTTAAAAAAAAATAAGTTATAGCCCAAGAAGTGAAGGCTTTGCAGCAATAATTGCTGTGTGTAATTATGTGGCCAATTTTGGAGCAGATAATCCTTTAATGATTTTCTGGGCTGTAAATATTGATGCTGTTTTTACAGAGTGGGAACAAGTCTACTAAACTTGAGGCTTCGAGTTGCAGTGACCCTAAGTGCGCACTGCCCCCTTGTGGCTGACGCTGGCATTACTAGTTTTGGGGGCTTTTTTGCCCGTTATCAACGGCTTGTTATCATTTTTTAGCGGTAATGGAAAATTCAGACTCAGTCCTCGGGATCATTCCAAAGCTATCTTTTACCCTTCTGCAAAGGAGGCAAAAAAGGGTTAAAGAGCCTGGTCGCTTCACCTAGTTGGTAGCTCTGCCTAGGCAGCACTCTTCCAGAGCTCTTAATTGCCCTGTAGTTTAAGCAATTATTAGATCATAAAGGGAAATTTGATTGTCCCTTTCAGTGCTTTAAGGGGATTCTTACAACCCCTCACAGTCCAGGATTAGAGAGAGAATATAGTGGGTATATTGATTTGTCCTGCCCCACTATAGGTATGCATCTTTCCCTTTCACTTAGTTGAACTGATGCTCTTAGCTTTAAGATTTGTCTTGTGAAATTTCTAATAACTTCAATGGAAGTAGCTAACACTGGCATAATTTGAAAATCTTTAATCAGTTTCTGTGTTATTGCATTTGTGTATTGGAGTGCAATCTTTTAGTACCTTCTTATCTTGGAGATATTTGCCGACTTTAATGATTCTGAGAGGTCAACCAAAGCTGGTATTTTCTAAAATAATTTTATTTTGACTCTGCAGAGTGAACGATTGCAGTCTGACCTGATTGTGTGTATAGTCATTGGTGTCCTCTATTTTGCAATTCATGTCAGTACAGTATTTACAGTTTTACAGGTAAGATATTACTTCATATCTTCAATTTGCCTTCTGTATGCAAATACTCTCATGTGCTATAAAGCTTATTCTGGTAGTTCACCAAGTCTTCTGGTTAGTTTTAGATACTCTTTAAACATGTAAGGTGACAAATACATGACTGAAGGTCTTCATTTTATCTACTCAAAAAGTCATCTTCCTTAGCTCTTTTATAGTTTCTTCTTATATTCTAGACTTTTATTTTAGCCTCTGACACAAAACACTCTTTGGTTTCATCTGTCTCAAGTGAGTAGTGTCAAGATCATTCTGGAATAAGGGAAAATGAAACTTTAAAAAAATGTTTAAAAGGTTTAGTGCTTAAAGTTTGAGGAGCTGAACCTTAACTCAGCAGTTCCATGCTGGCATGGCTGTTTGTAGACTATAGTATAGGGCAGTACCCCTTTACCGGAATGATTATTTAGGACTTCAAAGATCATCTGAGTTTCAAGTTTTTTACTTGTCGGTCTAGCTAGTGTTACTGCTTTGGATACTTTGAAGGTCTATATGCGGCTCTTACTTGATGATAATGGCATGGGACTAGATCCTGTGCTTGAATTTAAGTAAAGCATTTCCCTCAAGAGCTGCAGTTACTGAGTTTCTTATTTTGGTATTCCTGTTATGGAACCATTGACTAGCTTATGAATAACTTTACGTAAGGCAAATGAAAATTTCTTGCATGTATTTTAGAAGGATTTTACCTTCCTACTGCTGCCTAAAGTTAAAGTAAGAAACTAATTTTAAAAAGCATATGCATTTAGGTAACTAAGCATGTGTACTTGTTTTCTGAGGAAAATATCCCTTCTATTGTATGGCTGGATTTCAGCACCCCACCTGAATGTTGCTTTCCCCCATTTTTGAGAGACTTGGCTGTATGCTCTTCAGCAGTTATATATTTCAATAGACTTGGGCTTCACGGAATTCACAAAGAGCTTATGACAAGATAATGCAATCCCAGTTTTGCAATGACTTGTCTAGAAATTTAGGGAAAATTTTAATGTGCAGAAAGCAGTATTGTGAAATCCAGCCATCATTCCATGTTAATTTTGCAGTGTTTTGTGACGTCTGTGGAAGGGATTGGTCTTGTGGGAGGCTTCTTACCTTCTCAAGAGAATGTGAAATTAATGATTTGTTTTTGCTTTTGCTTATAGTTTTACCCAGCAGATGGAAATGTAAATTGGGTTCAGCCTTTAGAGAATAATACCTTTATAAAATGAAATGCATATAGGTCAGAAGCAATGGACTGTGCAAGAAGATTGGTGTACTGTTTTTACTTGAAAGTACATTTCAACTTAGTGAAAATTTGTTAGATTTGTGAAAATTTGTTAGGGGTTTTTTTCTCACAGGGTTTCTTGTTTTATCTTAAAATTGGTAGCACAGTTTCTTATGAAGAAATACAGTCCCATTATAATTATTAGTATTACAGGAGCACAAGCCTGGGTGCTGAAAAACACACTATCAAAGTAATATTTTATTTTGTTTATAGAACACAAACCTTAATTTCTTCAATTCTTCTTTTTAGCCTATTTTAAGTTATGTTCTCTATGCATTGGTGGGTACGGTAGGCTTTGTGACCCATTATGTTCTGCCTCAACTCCGAAAGCAGCTTCCTTGGCATTGCTTTTCTCACCCGCTGCTGAAAACCAAGGAATACCATCAGTTTGAAGTCCGGAGTAAGTATTGTTTGTAACACTTTCTTGAACTTGCTGTAGTTGCTGACCGACTTGTTACCTATTGATACACTTAATCTCTTTATTATTCTCACCACTGGAGAATTTAATTATATCTGATCTATAAATGTATTTGTTTCTCAGTTCCTCATGCTTGGATTCCATGACATTTTATGTATCTCTTAACTGATGATGATAATATAAATGTTAATATTATTTCAGAGCAGCTCCATTAAAACATAATCTTCAAAATCTTAAGTGGCAAGACTTTTGCTGATGATTCCCTCAAAAATTTTTCATAATGATTGAGTGTGTTTCACTATGTGTTTCCTCAACATAGCAAGTTTTCAAATGTTTAGAGGATTAGGTATGGGAATGCTGGGGAAGACTTCATCCTGGCACAGATTTGGTTTTTAATAGTATTGTTGACATGTTTAACAACAGCAAATAGCGCAAGTGGCCAGCTAATGGATAAAGACACCAAGGGACCAGTCGTACAAGTTGATCTGCATAGACATGTGCTTGCAGCTTGTGCTAAAGCCTATGTTTTCATGAAGTCCTTCCCCAGAGATGCGGAAAAGATGAAGTTATACTGCTCATCAGTTTTCCAGAGTGGATAAACGTTGTGGTAGATTGCGGGGACTTTACTGTTGGAATGTTTTTGTTGTTAACAGCAGACTTATGAAATTCGTGTCTAAAATGCCTTGGAAACGATTTTGGTTTTTCTTTCAAATAATTGTCCAGACAAGAAAGCGTTCTGCTGCTTTCAGGAGCAGAAAATTATCAGAATTGATTCGCGAACTTCCTACCTTTGTAGCAACCATTCAGTGTGGTCTTTTCATTGATGTCAAACTTGTGGCATTTTTTCCCAGTGATTGCATGTAAAGATGGATAAATATTAACAGCAGTTGTAGTATGATGTCAGACTTTATCTGGAAGAAGTGAAAAGTGCAACTGTATGCCTTAAGTCTTTAATCTCTAAAACTAGAGAAGCTGTAGTTGGTGTCCTTTTGCCGATACCTGGCTTCAGTATTTTTGTATGTATTAGTGGTTTTGGGAAAGATGGAAGCCATAGCCAATAATGTTAAATATGAGTTTGTAGCATCTTCCAATTTGGTCCCTGTAACTTAAAGAGAATTCATGCCGTGTTGATGACTAATAGTCCTTATGGCTTCTGTTGTAGAAAAGGAATATCAGTTCTTGCTGGGGTTCATGTAGACATGTGCAGGCACTCATAGCACCTTTTCTAGTCTCTTTCAAGTATGCCTTAACCCTTTATGTATGCATCAGTGTTTATCATAACTTTTGACATGAGCTCTTCTCGCCTATATTGTAGAATACATTTTCTTATCTTAATTTGCATTAATTTGAAACATACCTTACAGTTCTTGTAGAAGTTTAAAAGAAGTTGCTCAAGTGACAGACATTTGTGTTGGCAGATTGCATAGGCTCTTCTGTATTGTAGAGTTGTAAACCAGGAGTCTTTCAGATTGACTGGTTGGAAAACATCCTTTTGCATGAGATGAAGCTGTTTGAAATGATGCATTTTATCAATAGCAATGTTGAAATTATTGAAGAGGTGGAAGCCAGTTTGTTTCCTTCTGTGTACAGTAAGCAGGTAGCTTGCAGACTGTTCTGTTGTTGTATGAACAGTGCAAAAACTCTACTGGGGCTACTGAGAGGAGCTTCTCTTTCTTTTGGTTAAATAAAACTACAGAAGTCCATTGTGAGAAAACAGTTAATCCAAGTTACTTGGATCAATAATCTTTATTTTGTAAGCAGAGATTTTTGATTTTACAGTGCTGTCTGATTTCTTCTCTTTAATGTATCTTGACAGATGCTGCGCATGTTATGTGGTTTGAGAAACTTCACATTTGGCTCCTTTTTGTAGAGAAGAATGTTATCTATCCACTGATAGTCCTCAATGAGCTTAGTAGCAGCGCTAAGAATATTGCTAGTCCAAAGAAACTGGATACTGAGTAAGTATAAAAGGCTATCAAGTAATCTTGAGTATGTCTGCTCTGGTGGAAAATTAAATAGTGACTTCAATGGGAAGACAGAATACCTTAATGGTATTGCCTTAAGAGTAAGGCAAGGAACAAATAAAGCTTTTCTTCATTTAAAAGCCCTTACAAAGCTGACTTAAACTGATTGAAGTATTACACTGTTAAACTAGAAACTCCCACGAAGATAAATCATTCAGCTCCTAGCATATACTGTGACAATTGCATGTTGTGGAATTACCTAGTAGTGTGATAAGTTGCTTGTTGAGCTTCAGAGTCTATAATATGATTATCCAGACGGCAAGTTCAAGATAGCGTTGATATGTTCTGGTATATTATCAGGTGTAAATTTCAGACTTGTTCGTGAGTTGGTGTGCCAGCTTGCAGCCCCTCTGTAGCTTTCTTCTCACACCAAGGAATTCCCCAGGCTTCCTAGCCCCTAAGTATAATCCATATCCAGATGGAATTGCACACTGCTTCTTAAATTGAGTCTTAGTTATAATATCTTGAGCAGTGTATCTGACTGTCTCAGCAAATGATAGCTCAATAAGAGGCCCTGCATTTTTTGCCTCCAAGAAACAGTAACCAGGTGTCTTTTTTGGATTTGAAGTTCTATTCATTTAGAACAAAAGAGTATAAATATTGAAACAAAGTGGAAAATATATTGGGGGGGCAGATTGTTAGATTAATTTGGCGGGGGCAGGGGTGGCTTTTTTGGCTTTCTTAATTTTAATCCCTGCATCTAGTAAGTCCGTGCTTTGGGTTCATTATCACTGTCAGTACAAGCCTTTTGGGAGGAATATTGCCGTTATGTTACTTTAACTTCTTTTTTTAGTAACCCTTTGATATGTCAGTTGCTATGTCTCAAAAAATTGCAGTTCTCTCCATAGAAATTAGAGCAGTGTAGTCATGCAGGAAGTGAAAATCCAGTGTTCATTAACATCCTCTTGATGATTAATCTAGTATTTTTGCATTTCAGTATTCATAACCTAAATTAAAGACCAGGTTTCTCTTCAGAGTACAAGGATATTTCATCTCTTAATCTTTTTTTTAGTGTCACACTTAGAAATAATGCTAATCCTTGAACCTTGACTGGCTTGAGAATACTGATGAAAAGACTTAGATAGTAACCTTTTAAAAAAAAAAAATCTGAAGTTGTCTTTAAAAAACCAACAAACGAATAACACCTCTCCACCTCCCCCCACAATTCCAAAAGCAAACCCAAATCGAAGTTTGAAGAGATTGGTATTGCATGACAGCAACAACTTAAGTGGACTTTAAACCCTGTTTAGATAACAGGTAATAACTGTTTTGTGTGACTTCCTTACACAGGTTGGGTGCTTTAATGATCACGATAGCTGGCTTGAAGTTACTGCGTTCATCATTCAGTAGCCCAACGTGCCAGTATGTCACTGTTATTTTCACAGTGCTCTTCTTTACTTTTGATTACAAAAGTTTTACGGAGACCATGCTGCTAGATCTCTTCTTCATGTCCATACTCTTCAGCAAGGTAACTTTTAACTATTTTTAGGTGTTTCAGTTCATCCAAAGGGGAAAACAGATGGATAGTCCTATCTGATAGGTAATCTTGCAGATTCTCAGTCTTTTGTACTGTAATAGATATGCTGTAAGGCAACTAAGGTTTCTCCTTCCCAAAGCATTTATGTTGGTTTGAGAAACCTTATGTAACTTTTTCAATATCTCTTGAGTTTGTAGAACATTGTATGTAGAACAATGAAGTGCATGTTATGTTACTTGCTTCTGGTAGACCAGTAAGAACTCTAGGGTGACCAGTAAATTCCTCAGGATGCAAAACATGTTGATTCTTAGCCAAAACACTGAATTGTTTTTCTTTTTTTTTTTCCCCTCTTTAGCTTTGGGAACTCTTTTATAAATTGAGATTTGTATATACCTACATTGCTCCCTGGCAGATCACATGGGGGTCTGCCTTCCATGCTTTTGCCCAGCCCTTTGCTGTGCCACGTATCCTTTGAAAATGCAAACTTTCTCCTGAAGTCATGTACTTCTAACTTCTGAGTATTGCGTTATAATGGATTCTGTGTTATGGGGTAAAAGTACTGAAGGAACAGAAATGTCTAGTGAGTATTTACAAAGAAACTGTGCGCACTTTCTGCCTTGTTACAATGCTATGAATTATACAGTAACAGTAGGAATAGAATCCTGACATAAAAGAAACGTGGACCAGAATTAATTCTGAAGATCACACAGCTTTTCTTTTGATAGTCATTCCCTTTTACAGGAGTCACTAATTATGGTTTTAGTCTTGAGTTTTAAACTTCTTGCGTTTAGTCTTGCGTTTTAAACTTCTGTAGGCTGGTCCGAATGGAGTGTAGAGTTAGTATTCTCAATAGAATTTTTGGGAATGACTGTCATGTCTAGTATCAGATTTTCATCTATTTTCTGTTTTTAGAAACAAAAATAATCCCCTTATTGCTGGAAATACTACAAACATACTTTGCTGCATAGAAATTCATAGAGAACTTGTTTTACTCTTCATTGCTGTTGCTGTCTGTATTGAACACTATCACAGAAGCTAAAAAAGAGCAGTTGTTGCTTTGCTTTCCTTAATTCTCTTATCCTACAGATTCTGCCATGTTGTTTGTCCAAGCAGCTGTGTCAGCTTTCTTCTCTACTCCACTGAATCCTTTTCTGGGAAGTGCAATATTCATCACTTCATATGCCAGGCCTGTCAAATTCTGGGAAAGAGACTACAAGTAGGTGAAATAATAAAGTTTAAAAACTTTGGTTTTAATAGTGTAAATATGTCTAAAGTGTTGGTTTGGGGGTTTTGTTTGGTTTTTTTTTAAGTTGCCAATTTCTGCTGGTTTTTTTTCCACTCAAAGAAAACTAGTGTATAGCACTGAAAGTTTTCTCTGAACTTGTTTCTGAAATACTGTAGCAGCTGTTTTTTACACTGGGAGTATTTGCTTCAGCTGCTTAAGTAATTTCTACTTAGAGGTATACCATCCTGGTGACTTTAAACATAGACTTTATGGTATTGTGAAGTGCAATTTTAATCAAAAAGTGAGTTTATGTATAAAAAGGTTTTGGGGAACAGCTCGTGGGTGTATTTTACCTGTGTTCATTACTGCTCTGCTCACAGCAAAACTGGCTGAACTTAATATAAAAATCTTTTCAAGTAAGTATTTTTTTTGTTCAAGGTGGGATCAGTAGTAAAAGAATCTTCAGGTCAGATTATGCTTCCTTTTGTTTTGTTTCTCATAAGTTCCCTATTGCTGATAGAGTATTAGACCAATAAAGTATTGTATAAACAGCATAGGGCTAGTTGAATGAGTATTTCTGGTATTTATTATTTCCCTTCTAACATTATAACAGTTTAAATGCAATGTTCCAAATCTTAGATTAAAGCATTGTGGTTGTAATTTCAGACAACGAAAGAACTGTGTAAAAATTAATATTTCACTAAAGTCTACTGAAATGCTAGCTATGCTAATTTAATTGTTCTTAAGTTTTTCTCATATCTAAACCTTTGATATCTAAGAAAATATATGCACTTTTATCTAAAGTGCAAGATTATGGCCATTTTCTCTGGACAAACTTTATTAGGCATTATAATGCTATCATAGGCAGAAAATACTTTTACATATGAGAAGAGCAGCAAATATGCATCTGAAATTATTTTAAAATATAGCTTTTTGAAACTATTTCAGTGGGAATATGTAACACTGTATTAGAAGTTTCTTTCCATAGACATTTTTACAGTAATATATTTTGTATTAAGTATGCTTTATTGTATTCTTTCAGCACAAAACGCGTGGATCATTCAAATACTAGACTGGCTTCGCAGCTTGATCGGAATCCAGGTAGCTCTCCTAGTTGGATTTTGGTAGTTGGTTGAATTTTTTTGGGAGGAGTTGGTTTTTTTGCAGGAGGGGCGGGGTTTGGGAAATGGGGTGGTGGATTTCTTTTTTTTTTGAGGGATGAGTTTTCTTATAGTGGCTTTTTTTTCGAATGTAAATGGCTTTTATTGGATTTTTATAAGATTCACGATCAGTTTGCCCTCTGATCTTGTCCAGCCGTACCCAACCTCTCTGTTGCTCTGTCTACTGTTATTTTTTCTTCCATCATCTCTCTTGCTTTATTCTTTAGGGTCTCTCATAATTTTTTTTGATTTCACTCTTAGGTTTGTGTTTCTGCTTTACCTTTTTATTTATAATTGTAGTATGCATTAAACTTTTTTGCTTTTTATTCTTGAGTAATTAAAAAAGTGCCGAGTATTATTTGAGGATCTCTCAATACCATGGTGATGAGACCAGTACAACAGACATTACTGAGATGTCTGTGCTCATTTGATTTTGCACTTTATTATCTTCAATAGGTTGATGGGAGATACATGAGTGGAACTGAAGGAATAATTTGGAAAATGGAGGAGTGGCTAAGAAAAAATTTGGTTTGAAATACAAATGTCACTTGGCATTCATTTGGAGTAGTTGTCCCTTAAAAAAGGGGAAGTGGGGGGTAGAGTATGACCTTGGAACAGCATTGCTGTTAACAAAAACAGGATTCAATGTCAAGTAATAATTGACATTCAAGCTTGATATTTTTCTGCAGTTTCAGATAACCTAAATCCAATCTTCCTGCAGGTTCAGATGATAACAACCTGAATTCTATCTTCTATGAACATTTAACCCGTTCCCTTCAGCACAGCTTATGTGGAGACTTGTTGTTGGGTCGCTGGGGAAACTACAGTACTGGGGACTGCTTCATCCTAGCCTCTGACTACCTCAATGCACTAGTACACCTTATAGAGATAGGAAACGGCTTGGTCACCTTCCAGCTGAGGGGGCTTGAATTCAGAGGTGAGTGTCCTAGACTTCCTTAACTGTCTGCAGTAAAAAGTAGGCTTCTGCTTTGGAAACTGAAGTTATTTTCAGTTCTATCCTATTAATAAGTTGCTTTGAAGATGGGCTGCAGGGCCTCTTGATGCTCCTGTCCCTTGATGCTAAGTGCCTCTTTCCGTTTTAGTGCAACATGGCTACCATAATTACTTTTTAGGGAAACCTAACTAAAATGGGATCCTAGAGTGATAAATTAGGCTATCTAAATCTTTTGTTTGTTGGCAGATAGTTCACTTAGTGTTAAAAGAATTTAGTTGGAAATAGGTTGAATTTTAAAGTCTTCTAAACACAGGTTCACATTAAAGCATTCATTCATATAAGGCATTCAACTTTCCTCTTTCCTCTGTTTTTTCCTAAGGAACTTACTGTCAGCAACGAGAAGTAGAGGCCATCACTGAAGGTGTAGAGGAAGATGAAGGTTTTTGTTGCTGTGAACCAGGCCACCTTCCTCACATGCTTTCCTTTAATGCTGCCTTTGGGCAGCGTTGGCTGGCTTGGGAAGTGCTTGTAACAAAGTACGTTCTGGAGGGTTACAGCATCACTGACAACAGTGCAGCTTCCATGCTTCAAGTCTTTGATCTCCGGAAAATTCTCACCACTTACTATGTGAAGGTATGGTTTGGATCAGTGCAGCCCGTGGAGGGAGGCAGGCTGGGTTACACCTGGGAACTGCTTAATGTCTTGAGCTCATAACGTCTGTCGTATGAGGATCATAGGGTGCGATGATAATTACAGATGTATGAACGCCTTCTTCAAAGGAGGACGGAGTTTGTTGCACTGATGGTGACTCAGTACTCTGGTGTATGAGCAGGACAATGACCCTGTAGTCTAGATCAGAGAGAGGACACCTCCCAGCTGAAGCTGGCATAGAAACTTTAAAACTGTTACCCAAATACAAGAACTCTGTTGTAAATGAAAAGTTGGTTAGTTTGTTTCTTTAGAGAAGGCTGAGCTGCTTTGGTCTTCATAAGCTGTCCAAACTCATCTTTGGTTCTCAAAAAAGAAACAAACCCTCTATTCCAGTTTTAAGAGAGCTCTAGGCCTCAGATCCTTTCAGATAATCAGTGTAGTAATTGAGATCTTTCATAAGCTACTCTCTTTCTGAGAGCTGAAAATTTTCAGGTTAAAATATTTCCAAGATACTTATTCACACGTGCACACAAGTTGTGTTCCCTAGCACAGAGGAGTCTTAAACTGTTTTGTGGTTTAGCTTTTTTTTTATTTAGAATTCTCTAGAAATTCAGTATCTAAGCCTCCATGTTAACTAGATAAAAATTTCTATGTATTTGTTTTGTGCAAAAATTAGTGAGGATCCTATCTCATTCTTTTTTTCCTTTCCTTATGCCTTCAGTGTAGGCTTCAGAAATCCCACCAGTCTTTGAAAAATACTCCTATGCACCACCTATATTGTGTTTTCTATGCAAATCTGTTGCACCTGTGAGCTGTATAAATGCTACTGTTTATCAGTTTTGTTCATTGTCAGGAAATAATGCAAATAAGTTGAAACAATTGAGATTGCTGACTAGGTTTTTTTTTAATTGCAAAACTGACTCATATTTTTAACTGCTGCTGTTTCAGGGAATCATCTATTATGTCACAACATCCCCCAAGCTAGAGGAATGGTTAGCTAATGAGACAATGCAGGAAGGACTGCGGCTGTGCACAGACCGCAATTATGTGGATGTAGACCCAACATTTAACCCCAATATTGATGAGGATTATGACCACCGTCTGGCAGGGATCTCAAGAGAGAGCTTCTGTATGATATATTTGAACTGGATAGAATATTGCTGCTCTCGAAGAGAAAAGGTAAGTATGTGAGGAAATTCACTGTTCTAGGATGGCGTTACTTTTTTCCTGTTGGTTTGACTTACAGATGGGTTTAATGCTGATTTTTTAAAATAGGTATGTTTAGTTAAAGTATTTGATTGAAATGGTTTTGACCTTCCATTTTTGAGATGTGAATTTAATAAATTCTGTAAGTAGCATATGGTTTAACCAGTTCATTAATGAATTTTATTTGCCAGCTCAAATCAACCAGTTGAATCTTAGATACTTAGCTACATGCAAAAGGGTATGTCTGCAGAATTGATGTTTTGTACTTAGCGTTCACAAATCAACCCTAACTTAACAAAAAAGCACCAAAACAAAAGTCCCTAAAACCCAAGATACCTGTTGCCAGCTTATAAGACTTACTCGTTCTTTCTCAGTGATCACACTATACAGTTCCTTTGGAAGACTGGAATTGTTGGCTCAGGAAAACAATCGTCCTATATTCAGCCTTTTTTTCTTTCCACAATCCTCCCACCTTTTAAATAGGAGTGTTAGTATGTTTGTAGAGGAATGCCCTGCCTTCTTACTGTTTACAAAATAACTGTGTGATGTAGTAAATTAGTGTTGTCTTTGAGAAGAAAGCAGAAATTGATTGAGATTAAAGGGACAGGAATATAATTGGAATTTACGTGTTTATTGAAGGATCCAAGACCTAAGAGTTCAGTTTTCCTTTGGAGGTAAAAGATCAGTTAGAAGCCCGTTTTAACAGGGGTAAGACTTAAAAGTCCTGTGGTCAGACAACAGTCAAAGAAAACTATTTCCCTCCAAGAAATGAAATATTTTGTATATGTATTGAAAATTAGATTTAATCACTTAATTGAGTGATGCCATTTGCTAGGGCATTATAAACCGTGGCTATACTACTGGCTTTGAACTGAGGGCAAGTCTCCCCTAACTAGCCCCTTGACTAAAGCTGTAGTCCAGGGAAGTTCTCAGGTAAATCAGGCTTAAATACTCCTAACCAGTGATAATCCACTATATTCACTGAAAATATTTTTGTCTAAACCCCATAATTTTGCTAATCAGCAGTTTGCCTACAAGATACACATACCCATGGGGAATGTAGCATACATCTGTTTAGCTTACAATTTGTCTTATTTCAAATAATGTGTGTTTGCCTTTATGAGTATTCTTAGGTACTTGTAAAACTCTTGCTCAGACTTTGAATTGGAATTGGTTTTTTAAGAGTAACTGCTGTGGTAGGTACATACACACGCTTGAGAACTGCTGCATTTGGGTCTTTTTACTCCTCCTGGCAGAATCTTCTTTTTCAGTGGCCATTTCTTTATTCCATTCACCTAACTTACTGTTTTTTCTTTTGTTATTACAAGCCACTGGATTCAAGTAAAGACTCACCCCTAGTGACATTGTGTTATGGACTGTGTGTTCTGGGGCGAAGAGCATTGGGAACAGCTTCACATCATATGTCTAGGTAATAAAATGCTGCTGTAAGCTTCCTGTCCTCAAAATCCCTCTGAGTTCTTAGATTAGGTTTTAGATTAATACCTTCTCTTAGAAGAAATAGATAATTAATGTCGTCTTTCCTTAAACTGGGCAGATTTGCTATATAACTTGTCTTCATTACAACAGCCAGTGAAATGTAACTAAAGAAAAACAAATGAGGGAGAACTTGAATTTCAGCATATTGTTTTGTTGAACTAATCCAAGATGGGAATTCTGGTACGGGTAAGGACCATGGAAAAATAAAACAAGAACTGATTGAGTTCTAAAAGTAAGCTCCGTTTCCTGCACAAAGTAGATGTCCTATATGGAGGTAAGGGGAAGAAGAGGAAAGTTTCTCGAAATGAAAAACTGGTATGCGTTGGTGGATGTTAGATGAGACCACTGTGATAAGTGTCACAGTTTAGCTGGCTCTGTGGCAAGCAGTTGTGTTTTGTAGAAATCTTCAGCTCAGTTCTGTTATCATATGGCAACCTTCTTGCAGACTGACAGCCTCAACTTTAGAAAGCAAATGTAAAATACAGCTATAAGGTTCAGGAAATCACAAGGTGATGGCTTAAAAAGAAGCATAATTGGATGTGGAAGCTATTGGTCAGCTGGGTGCTGACTATAAAACCTGTTCTACTTCACTTTCAGGGCAACTGTTGATTAATTCTTCTAAGTACCAGCCAATTGCCTCTTAAAGGTTGTGCAGATATGGAGTTGCAAGATTCATTAGCACATATTTAATTTTTCACTCTTAAGTTAGCTTAATAATCAAAAACAATGCCTTTTAAGCATGAAAAGTTGACAAGATTTTTATTTTGTACTAAAGCATGGACAACTGAAGTTGCATATGCTCTTTAACTGGTCTGTTGTGTTATATACCCCGAAAAGTTCTCCTTTTAAAAATCTTCAGAATGAAATCAGGCACTCCTCATGGTGTTTCTGTTTACTTTAGTCCATGTAAATAGTCTGTTGCATGTATAGTTTGTTCATTAACCATTCAGTGCAGGTAGACATCTAATGTACCAAATTTTTTTACACACAGATTTTGCTGTCTTACCCTGTAGCTTACCTTGGTAGAGAAGAATTGTATGCCTTTCTGTGCAGCTCAGTATTTTCTGTTCTTTTCAGTGATGATAACTATGGATATGTTTGTACTTCTGTTTAATATTTGAGCTGTTTTCATGTTTTTTCCCTCTCAACAGTAACCTGGAATCCTTCTTGTATGGCCTACATGCACTGTTTAAGGGTGACTTCCGTATATCTTCAATTAGAGATGAATGGATCTTTGCTGACATGGAATTGCTGAGGAAAGTAGTGGTTCCTGGAATACGGATGTCACTGAAGCTACATCAGGTGAGAGATTACACAGAAAGATGTGTCCAGTTTTTTTTTTTCTGTGCATTTGTTCTTTTAAAACTAAGTGGCTGGGAGAGAGGAAAAAGAGGATGAGAATAAAAGGACTGTGATAGAAATTGACAACTGAAAATGAGGGAGTATCATGTCTTGTCCTTTGATTCATTATAGCTTTTGTGGAAGGTGATACAGAGGAAAAGGGAATGTTTATGCTCAGAGCTTGAAAATTACATTAACTGTAGATCAGAGAACATGTCAAGCATTGTTTCATACCTATCTGGAGATTTCCCTTATGAACAGCTTCTCTGATATTTTCCCTCTCTTCCCTCCCCACACATATGTAATAGGCTTAAAAAGTTATGCATTCAAAGCTGCACAGTCCTCTCCTCCAGTGGGAGTTGTTTTTCTTGTTCTTTTTACTCTGAAGTGTTGTAATTAGAGGTTTCAGGTAAGAATGAGAAGGTTGCTTTCCAATAAGCTGAAATTAGAGTTTGTCTTTGTAGTGAAGTGCGGGTGAAGATGAACAATCTCAAATTCTGTCCAGCACACGTATTAATTCAGCAAGTACAAGAAAGCATGTACTTAGTGATAAGCACCCTGTAAGGGGGGAGAAGTGTTGGTACTCAAGAAGAATAGATTGCTTGAAAAATCATAATAAGTAAACAAACCTTAGTTGCAGTTTAAAAATTATTATTAGTTTCTTTTTTTGCCTTCATTGCAGAGTCTGGAGTCCCCCAAAACTAGCAGTGATTGAGTTAACTCATTCATGTAACACAAACTCTGTAAATTTAGCAGAATGTGTGTGTTGCGAGTACATATAGCAAAGCAGAATAATTACAAAATCATTGTTGAAACCAGCAGAAGTACCACTTCAACAACTCTCTAAGTGTTCTCAGATGGTTTCTGTGCAGAATGGGTTTGATTGAAGTCAGAGAATGAAAAGTGAAAAAAATACAGATCATGCTAACAGTGAAAAAATAAAAGTTCTGAACATTATTGTATTAATCTATGAAAGATGATTTTATTCACTGCAGTGCATGAGCATACCCAGGCTTCAGTCAGTGTGGAAATTTAGCTATTAACCACAATCCTTTTTTAAGCAGAAAGTAATGTTACCCAATACTGAATTGAGCTTGCAGGTTTTGTGTTTATTTGACTGGCAGTAATGTAAGCTGTCTTGATAGTATCTGATACTGAAAAAGTTTGTCATCAAGTATTAATGTGAATTTTTTAATAGTAAATACTGTTTTTCTTCTTATTGCTATTTTCATATATAGTACAGTCTCAGTGAATAATTGGTGCTTTACTTAAGTGTGTTTTACAGTTGGAGGCTTGTGAATAAGAAGAGAAGCTAAAACTAAAAGGCTTCTGCCAACAGTATAAATAGATATAAATCTAGTGTAAAATTCACCTAGAAATTTACTTGAATCAGTGATAGGCAGGTCCTTCCAATCATTTTGGTTTTAAGTTAAGAAAGAAGCAAACACAAGCAAACAGAACCAATCTGTTGTAAAAGAAGTTATGTTTGACAGTGTTCTAAAGTAGGTATTTGGTGCTTTTGATGGCTAACTTTGTATAATGCACTGATCATTTCAAAAGTTTGAGGTGTGAAATGTTCTATTTTTATATATAGTTACATCTGAAATGTTAATCATACTTTATTGAACATGTATTATTGGGAACAGGATCACTTCACTTCTCCAGATGAATATGATGATCCTTCTGTCCTTTATGAAGCTATAACAACCCATGAAGAAAATCTTGTTATAGCTCATGAAGGGGACCCTGCTTGGCGGAGTGCAGTTCTTTCCAATTCTCCATCCCTTCTTGCTCTGCGTCATGTGATGGATGATGGCACCAATGAATATAAAATCATTATGCTCAATAAGCGCTATCTCAGTTTCAGGGTCATTAAGGTAAGCTTTGTATGCTTCACAATGTGACAGCAAGTTGTGGTGTATTTTAATAACTATACCAAACGGCTGCTTCAACTCAAATCTTCATTGTTTTGTTATTATGGGGCTGGTTCTTCTCATACAGTGCATGTATTGTATCAGAAAATCAGTTCCTTCTCGCTTAAAATGTTATTTCTCATCTTATTCTTAGATTTGTTTATCCTCACTGTTGCAGCCTGTGTCCCAAAGTTCAGCCTGTTAAAGAACTGTGTATGAATGCTTGCAGTTCTGCAGTGCTATACTGCATTTGCTCACGAAGGCTTTGGTAGAACACAGCAGTCACCATATGCTCTTGTTGCTTCACTTTGACACAACCTCTCTACTTGGCTTCTGCAGGTGAATAAGGAGTGTGTGCGTGGCCTGTGGGCAGGACAACAGCAGGAACTTGTCTTCCTGCGTAATCGTAATCCAGAAAGAGGAAGTATCCAAAATGCTAAACAAGCTCTGAGGAACATGATCAACTCCTCTTGTGACCAGCCAATTGGATACCCAATCTATGTCTCACCTTTGACTACGTCCTATTCAGACAGTCATGAACAGCTGAAGGACATTCTCGGTGGAGCCATCAGCTTAGGAAACATCAGAAACTTCATAGTGTCTACATGGCACAGGTGAGCTGAGAAAAGGGGTTCTCATTAGTATGTGTTCATGCTCTCCTATTCCATTAACTGGTCTTGTACGGGCCCAACACAGCATAATTTATAATATTCAGTCACATAAAAATAAATCAATCTTGACTTTTATTTTAGGCACATCAGTTACATATGGCAACTGCTTTGGTACAGGTTTAATCTCCAAGCCTGAGTAATACACCACAAACTATGTAAATGAGAGCTCAGAGGAAACAGGACAAAGTCTAGATGCAGGAAGTGCAACTTCAGGTCTAATGTTAGGTCTGATAATGAGAGACAATGCAACTTCTGTACTGGTTTTTTCAGTACCGTTGCTTTTGCAGTCTGTAATACCGTCTTTACAGAATTAGGACTGTTTGGTAGGGTTCCTGTTTGGCAAATACTTAGCATGAAAGTACCTACATTAATGTTGTTAGGGCATGCTCATACATAGTTATGCATGCTTTAGCTGTTGTTCACAATTGCACAAGTGCTTATATGTTATATAATGCTTAATGTTAGCACCAGAACAAGTAACTGAAATGATAATACAATCATTTCTCGATGTGACCCCTGGGTAATCCAGTACAAACTCTTGCTGTGCTGTGTTTTATAGGCCACGACAGCTTTTACTGCACTTCTGGCCCTCTATGACTGTGGTTCCAAAAGCAACAGTGGCAGCTGTATGGCATTCAGAAATGTGTGTCCCAGTTCTTACTAGTTCCAGGAGCTGGTGCCATAGTCTGAACAGTCCTGTAGCTGTTCTGATGGTCATATTTATCTTAAGACATCTACAGCACATCAGAACAGAACATGTTTCTTCACCCAGAGTGCCAAAAATGCCACATTTACTGCAGTCTGTCGTGTTTGGCTCCTGTTGCCATCGGCTTGTCCAACTCGATAGAATAACTCGGTGAAAGTATAACACACAACAGTATTTGAACCCAAGGTGTTTATGCTTCAGGATTCTGGATCCTGGGACAAAAAAAAAAATTGGAAAGGAGTGCTCAGAGTACTTGAGTGTGACGGAAAAGAGAAATAAGAAGTAGGAATTGAAGGGAGAAGGAAATGTGCTGTGGTTTTTGTGTCCATTTGAAGTTTATTAGTGTAAACAATGTGGTGAAAAAACTGTGTGGTTATGTATACTGGACAATGGTGGCTAACCTATTGTCTGAATGTTCAGTATGTGCTTCAAACAGTTGTGAGTGCATTACTGAGGGTAACAGAAACCAAATATATTAAAAATCCGGCATTCTTTCCTTGCTAGTCTGTATAAAAAAGATTTTGCATTGTAACAGTTATACATGACTAGTGTGTTACGTAGTGTAAGTTTTACTAAACTGTCCCAAAATAACCAGGATATTCTATGAGCGTTTTAGAGTTAGAATTTTATCACTTTATTGTACTTCAGAGGTGGCATAGTTTTTAAAAAGCTATTTTATATGAGTTATTGAGTAGCTGTCATGAAGAAAATTGCAGTCTCTTAGAAAGAACAGTTTATATTTGCAAAGCGTATTCTGAGAAAATAAAGTCAGGTTTTAACTGATTTTAGGAAGTGCTGTGGATTGTGCTGAGTAAAGCCTTTTGCTTGTCATGAAGCATTTCTTAGAATCCTAATGATTAGGAGGCCTACCTTAATGTATCAATTGCATTGTGTTTCCAGACTAAGGAAGGGCTGTGGAGCTGGCTGCAATAGTGGTGGAAATATTGAAGATTCAGATGCTGGAGGTGGAGCTTCTTGCACAAGTAACAATGCAACTATCAATGAGTCACAGAGCAGCATGTCACAAGGAGGAGGGAATGCACCTACAGGGCAGGGACCTGGAGCAGTACAGCACCCTCCTGTTGCAGCTCATCCCACAGCTTTTCCTGCAGCTCATCCACCAACTCATCCCTCCACTCTGGGTAAAGTTAAAACAAAGAAACAACTTCATACAAGTTCAATCCTATAGCCAGAACAGGCCTTTCAGCTCTTTGGCCTAAGAAAAAGCAAACAAAAGTGATGTGATTTTATGTTGTGTTAAGAGCTGCTGGATTCATCTCAAGCTACACTACTGTTTTATGCAATACAAGGTTCCCAAACAGATCTGATAAATAGGGATATAGTTGTGCTGACAAAATAGATTAAATAACTTTTTGTAACAGGTTTCTACAGACTGGATCTTTTCAGTTCTGTTGTATTACCTGCAAATGCTGAACTCAGCAATTTTTGGAATGTTTATATTTCTTATTTATACAGTGAAACAAATTCTCTTATTTGCACAGTATTCTAGCTGAATCTACCCAAGAGTCCATAGTGATCTATAGTTAAAGAGGTGACAAACACTAAAGCTGAGAAAAAGTCTTTCAAACACTGCCTTTACTCACAAAGAAAATAAACATGTATGTAGTTGAATGAACATAGTTAGATCTATCAGCTGAGGAGAGGTATCTGCAAATATTTAGTATGGGAAAAGCAATTATGCCAATGCTCATGAACTGCAATTTCTGTTTTTAACTTTAAGTGTATTAAATTCTGAACTTGTTTTAAAACAAGTTTTTTCTTTTGTTCTAACAAATTTTCTGACCCAAACTTTGAGTGTGTAGTCAAGCATATTAAGAAAGAATAAGTCAGTATTTTGAAACATGGGCATCTGTACCTGCCTTACTGTCTTAAGTATGGTAAACTGAAGTGTTAAGTAAGAAACTGCTAATGCAGAAAGTGCAAGACTGAAGTGTTTTTCAAGGTACTTCTCTGATAGGGTTTGTGAATTGAACAGAATATGAAATTCTGAGATAAGATGAATGGAATGTATTGAAATGTTCTGCTATGTGAGATGCAGCAGAGATCTTCCGCAATACATCTGTTTCAGATTATGTTGGTTAGACCAATCAGTTTTGTATATCTATGCACTAAAACATTTGTGTGTCGGCAATCTATTGTGCGTGGGAGGCTTTATCAAACTTTCCTGATTCTATATCTTTTACTTTTAGGCACCAGTCACAGCTCTCACTCTGTGCAGTCCAGCCTTGTCAGACATTCCCCTGCCCGTGCCTCAGTAGCTAGCCATTCATCCTATTGCTACGGCAGCCGTCATTCATCTCTTCGCACATCCACAACAGGCTTTGTGCCTTGCCGGCGCTCTTCCACCAGTCAGATATCCCTTCGTAACCTCCCGTCATCCATCCAGTCCCGCCTATCTATGGTGAACCAAATGGAACCTACTGGCCAGACTGGCATCAGCGTGCAGCATGGACTACCCTCTTCTAGCAGCTCCAGCCAAAGCATCCCAGCCTGTAAACAGCATGCCCTTGTGGGCTTTCTAGGGACAGAAGGAGGGAGTAATGCAGCTGAAACTCAGTCAGGTGGCAATGCAAGCCCTGCAAATCAAATGCAAGCCAAAAAGGATGACGTTATTTACAGAATCCAGGTAATAGTCCAGAAGAACGAGTTAACCAGTGTTTCCACGTGCTTTTATTAGCTGTTCCTTTGTATGTTATTGAAATCGCTACTTAAAAGTACACATTCTGGAATATCTGGTATACAGCTTCTGTGCAGTTATGTTGGGAGAATTAATGTAAAGAAAAGGTTTTCTGGACAAGCAGCCTTCCTGCATGCTCCTTGTTTACATTATTTTTATGTTTTGCTGCAGTGGAGCTCTGAGAATGTCAGTGGAACTGAGTTCCACTTCATACTTGGTTTACCTTCTATACATTACGGCAGGTAAAGCTAAACAGCTTCATTTGCAGGGTAGAAAGCTTTTATCTTTGAAGCCAAGTAGATTTTCTACAAAAGTAAGTGTAAAAGTACTTGCTTTCACTTTCATATGTATTTATTCTTTGGTTATATCCACTTCAGGGTTTACTGAGCAGCAAACAGTTACACTATTGACTAAGTTAATCATGGCAGCTGTACTTGTTTAGTGAAAATCCAGAAATTTGTATTCTTGCTTTCTTACCTTTTATTAGCACCACATACATGTCTCTGGCATTATATTAGTGGGAACTGTATTAAAGAGGTTAGATCATAATAAACATGACTTCATTGCTGATACCACCTCAGTTTAGAGTAATCCTTAGTAAATTGCGTCATAGTGGCCAAAGTTAAATTAATTTTTCAGGTCTGTGCTTAGTAGCTTTTGTTTGCAGGCAAGGGGCCCTTTTATGAAGCTGCTTACTAATCTTCTGTGTGAGGAGGGTGAGTTGGACATGTGCCCTTGGTTAGTGGACATTATGGAGTTATCTCTGTCCTTAAATAAGAAGAATTTTTCAGGAGTTTTGTCCTGCTTGCCCTGTGGAAAGGCCAGTTTACTTCAAAACACAGGGTGGGTCTCAACTAACCATGCTAGTAGATAAATACTTCTGCCTAACAAAGAATTCCCCAAGACCATATTTCTTAAGATATTCTGTAAGAAGTTATGAGCCGATTTTAACAGCTCATCATCACTTAACTTTTCCCTGCTACTAGACTGTGTGCTGCCTATGCTTATGTTGTGCCAGCTCCCCAGTCCTGCCATGAGCTAGTATAACTGAAAGAAGTGGGGAAGGGAACCAGAGCTGTTGCTTCAGTGAAGTGGCATATTGTCAGCTGTGTCTGAAACCACAGCATCATTTCCAACTTCAGTGCTCTTTGGGCGTGGAGAGCCTGGAGCTTGAGTTTCCAACCTTGAAATTGGTCAGAAATCAATTTTAGTGGGTTAAAGTCAATTATCTGGAATTATGCAAAAGATTACAGTTTATCTGTTTCTTTTAAATTTTGGCTGAACTAACAGTCAAAACTCAATTCCTACTTATAGTTAATGGATCCCAGTCAAGTACTGGAAGGGATCAACGTGTCAAAAAGGAAAGAGCTGCAGTGGCCAGATGAGGTGATACGGCTAAAAGCTGGAAGAAACAGCTGGAAAGACTGGAGTCCTCAGGAAGGCATGGAAGGCCATGTAAGTTTTGCTTAGAAGTTGACAAGCTGACCTTAAAAAAAGGCAGTGTCTTGATTCTGTGGCAGTCTGCCAATATGTCAATGCTAAAGATTGATATAGTGGTTAAGTTAGATCAGCAGCTGTCCTAAAAATCACTGTTGCTGGAAGAGCGGGTCTAGAATCCTAATTTGAAGCAGAGGGATATTTCTGAAACTCTGTGCAGAAGATGCAAGGTAATGTTTCAAATGTTGTCAGCCACCTCTCCTTTCTTGCCTTCTTTCAGCTCCTGTCATGATCACTCAGGCATTGCTCTCATTCGTCCAACCTTCATTTTCCGTTCTTTAAACTGTCAATTCTTGAACAAATAAGGAAGATCAATTTACTAACAAGTCCTTAATTGAAAGATTAACAGTATTTGGTTTTAAATTATTCTGATCAAAATAGAGCCAAATAAGATTGGTTTTAGCTGTCTCTTTGTTATATAATAGATACATGATAGGTGTTTGCTTTGCTTTAAGAAGGAAATCTGTTCTAACTAAAACTTGTGAGCGCCCATGACTTGAAATTCCATCTCTTTTCCCTAGGGATGTTATGTCTGCATTTCACAAAAATTCACTGTATTGGCTAGAAAACTTATCTCCTTTTTAAATTTAAGGTCCTTTTGTGAGCAAAAACCCCAGTGTGGTCTTTGAAGCTTTTTGATTTTTACTGAGGTGTACTTTTTTTTTTAAGATCTTGATGTCTATAAAGATGCTCCAGTATTCTTTCAGTGATAGAGGGAAGAGTCACTGGTGCTGTGTCTACGTTGGTTCATCAATAAAACTGTATTTTCATTTGGAATATATCTGTTTTGAAGAAATTTCTTTGCTTACCTCAGTTGGAGGCATTATAAATAAATTGCGTTTAGGGATAGATTTTGCTATTTGGAAGTCCACATCACTGTGGATATGTGTACAAACTTCAGGTAAGAAATGGAGATATGCCAGTAACACAGTGTGTGCTGTATCTACCTTGCTGTTATATCTACATGAGGAAAGGGCACTGGAAACACAATTATTCATGGAAGGAATCCATCAGAGTTGACAGTCCACTCTTAGGACAGTAGGGTTATGTTGTAGGTAACACCTGTGAGTAGAATGCTGTTGTAAATGTTCACAGTTATGTTGGGTTTAGACATACTGTTGCAGATCAAGAATCTTGTAAAGATGGTGAATGTAAAGGGTTATACTGAAACCTGTCCTCTTGCCTGGTGTCGCTGGACAATTTTTTTCAGGAGTTTGTGAGTGTGTTTTGTGAATTTGCAGCATGCTGACATGTACAGTGATTGATGCCCTAGAAAGATTAAAACAAGAGGATTTAAAGGTCAGAGTAAGCTGCTGTTCTGAATGCTTCTCATCTATTTTTGGTACAGCATACGGGCAGATTTTTTTAGAAGAGCGTCTTTTAACCTAACAAGAAAGGAGGGGAAGCACCAGATTATCCTGTGTGTGATTAGGAGGAAAGGATTTAACTTGATGACATAGATTCCACTGCCTGCTTCAGCTGCCTGTGGTTAAACATACTAGTATCAGTAAATCTCTTAGGACAGTCTTTCCTTTCTGATCCCATGGCTGTGGTCCTTTCTGCAAATAGGCAGAAATGATTCGTACTTGCTGAGTTGCTGCTCGTCAAGCAGTTTATCTGACGTGTGCTCTCAGTATGAAGTTCAGCACTCAGTAGTTTAAGACTTTGCTGCTACATAGAAAAAAAACATTTTTCCTAACTTAGCTTTTTATCTTGCTAAGTATGCAGTACAGCATGTATATAAGGCAGAAAAATATTATAAGGTTTCTTCAAGGAAATTACATTTAGCTGTCCTCTTTGTAGTGTAGCTACTTTTTCTGGATTTTGAGAGGGTATGCCCAGCATTATCTTTTCTATGATACATGATACTGGGGTGTAGAAGAACTCTTGTCCTCCAAGAGATTCTTACTACCTCTTGACTACTTACTGACATCATTTTGCATGTTATCAGTCATTTATAGGGACCAAATAAATGCCAGTCATGATAGAAGAGATGGTAAAACTGACTGTGGGAATATGGCAGTGGTGAGTTTTAATCTGTGTACAGCTTTTTGCATATACACAGTTTTTAAGGAGCCATGATATTGATGCCCTTAGCTATCTCAAAGGCACCAATTTTAAGTTGGACAACAAGGATATAGTACTTGGGACTTCAATGGAAAACTTTTTATTGTGTCTGGGGATAGGATCTTCCTGGCCTCATTCCATACAGCAGCATAAAAAGTCTATATGGACGTACTTTGAAGTCAGACTTGAACAGACCACTTAAATACCACACTGTTGCATCAAAGAGGAACTAAAGATGCCATGCTTCCTTTGCTAAAATGCTCTCCCTGTATCTATGCAGCAGAGATCTCACGTAATGGCCAAAGCTAAATGTCTTTCACCCAGTGTTAGAGAAATTGTCAGCCATGTATAATGAAGATGAAGTGAGTCTCTTGGATTTGATCTTGGAAGATGCAGATCACTTGTGGTTTTCTGTCATTTCTGTCATTTTTTCCCCTGTATATCTTTAGGACTCTTGGAAACTTTCCTCACGTGGAATTTGTAAAAATGAGTTTTAGTTGCTTTTTGACTTACTTTGTCTTGAATTAAGGATTCTTTTCCAACAGTTGGAAAATTTCAGATAATTCTATTTCTATGAAGCTGACAATACCTACACCCATGTTAATGGAGCATCCTTATGGTTCCTTTGAGGCACCCAGAAGTTAAGTGTGTGTTTTTATGGAGGCAGCTGAGCAGAGACATGCAAGGTCATACAAAGGCCTGTATGAAAAGGGACCTTCTGGCAGTCAGTATCAAGCAGGATCCTTGGAAGCAGCAGATCAAAGTACCTGAATTCTGTAGATCCAAGGGAATATGGTACAGTAATTTGTAGCACTGTTTCTGAACCCTTTCTATTTTTTAATATTTTTAATTTAAAATTAACTTGAATAACTTAATTTAGAAGATCAAATTCACAGTGCATAGGAAACAAAATTAGGGCAAAGCCTTTAACTTGGAAGAAACAGTAGCGTACACCTGACTCCTGGTAAACTGCAGTTCTGTGCTGCACAACACTGAGGTATTTTAAGACTATTACAATTAGCATCAAAATATCCCAAATCTGTATGCGTGCACTTTTTTCAATTGCTACTCACTTTGGATGAGCTGTTTGGTTCTGATTTGGGTCAAGTTGTTTGTTCCTACTCAAATCTAAATCAGACTGGCTGCCCTAAGGTAAGGAGGCTGTTCTCACAGTTGGACTCGATGATCTTAGAGGTCTTTTACAACCATTTAGGTTGTAAATGTGATTTTAAGCTGCAGATCTTCAGAAAGACTTCAATGTGCTTGTGGGTATGCTGTCATTGAAAAATGAGCAACTGAGTCAGTATAGCACTTATATTTTTGCTCCTTTGGCCCTGAAAGCGTGTTGAGGTATCAGCCACAACTTTGATATGACAGTTCTCCCTATGGAGCTTACATTTTACTATACTTTTTTTTCCTCTAGGTGATTCACCGCTGGGTGCCTTGCAGCAGAGATCCAAGTAGTCGGTCACATATAGATAAAACCATCCTGCTGGTTCAAATTGAAGATAAATATGTTGCTGTTGTTGAAACTGGAGTCCTTGAACTTGGGGCTGAAGTGTAAATCTCTTTGAGACTGAAACTTCCCCTTCTCCAATGGTTCAGAAGAGAGAAGGGTCCAGAAGAAGCAGCTCCCAGGACGTGAAGCTTTGGTCTGGTTGTAGGAAAGGACTTGAAACACAGATTTGTCTAAGTCCCTTTCCCCAAATAAACAAGTGTAAGAAATTTTTTAAGTTGTTAGCTGCTGAAGAAACACTTGCATGAAGGATAGATTTGTTGAGACATATCTTTTGTTTATAAATTTTGTTATGCATTGCGTAATGCTTTAAATCAACAAACTTTTCAGTTCTAAGATCAGAGCACCTCATATTTTTCTAATTGTTTTGCCAAAAATTGCCATGTCTTGTCACGGAGTGCGTGGAATTCATCCACCTTATTTTAATGAAATTGACTACAAACCTTCAGTTTGGTGAAACAGTGTAAGGGTTTCAGGTGTGGCAAGAAGAGACTGAACAGATGTATAGATTCTTATTCCTTATGAGCTAAACATTAATGAGAACTGCACTAATTTTTTTACAGCAATGCACTAAAAACAACCCTGAGATTGCTGAGAACATTTATTTATATATATAAATATAAGTATATAAAATACCATTATTTAAATTGCCTTTGGGATTAATCCCCTCCCTCTCCATATACATGTTGATGGTAAGGGCTGTGCCATGGGTTTGGTTCTATGTTCTGTATTTCGTACAAGTGCATTTGCTGCATCCTCTTCACAATAAATGGTAAAATAACAAATGTGTAGAAAAGCACCTGAGTATCCCTGTACTACATCAGACTTTATTGTGGTGGCAGTGGTACCTCGAGCCTGTACAACACGTTTAGCTTTAAAGTGGGCCCCAATATGACTTTCCATCTGTCTTCCCTTCATTAGCCATGGCTGCTTTACTTCTTTACACCCAGAGCTGGCTGTGTTGTTTCATTGGCTCTTCTCTGGCAAACATGGTGGTTTTAGTTTTGTAGTGGGAAGTGCAGGTCCATGATTACTTCACGGATGCTTGAAGGTTTTTTTGATTCTATCCAATTTAAAAAGAAAAAATAACAACAACAAAACTCCCCAAACAAAACAAAAAAAGTACCAAACGAAACTTGACTTCTGCTTTTAAAGATCTTTTATAGAAGGCACAGCCCTGAACTTGTATCGGTTTTACCACCTTGCCTTTTCTTTCCCTTTAGTCTTCATTCTTTTCTATGACTTGAATTTTATTTTCTGTGATTATATATTCTATGTAAGTGTAATTTGAGTATTTATAACTGTGAAGTTGAATTATTCATGTGTTACATATCCTAGGTTTTATTGTATTTTTTTAAAAGTGTGTATTCAGGGAAACAAGTAACTCAGAACTATCATGGGAGTGTGAGACGGAAACTGGTTTGTTCTTGACTTGCAGTTCCTATGACTCACTTTTCTTAATCCGTAAGAAAAAAATGTACCTGTTGTGATTGTTTCCTGTTTCTGACCTGTAATTATATAGGACTCTGTGGGGAAATTGCATACTAGCTTTTGGGAGCAGCCATCTTCTTCCCAGTCACCTCCACTTCTTTATATGTATTGTAACTAGAAGAGACTTCTGATATACCACAGAGGTTATTGTAATTAATTCTCTGACATCAGAGAAACATTGTCCATTATGTACCTAATGTAAGAGTGAAATTATATGGGATAAGAAAAAAGGAAGAAACAGCTACCTAAGAAATACTGGTATTCCAGCTCAAGTCACTGTATGCCATCTAGCCATGAAAGGGTAAGTCTGTGTGCCTGGTAGCTACTCAGTTCCACTTACTGTTCCCAGTGAATGATACTGGGACCTTGCTTGCGTCATAGACTATGCAAACTCGTCCTCGAAATGCTGTGCATCTTACAATTGCATATTGCTATTTGGTCTATTCATACACAGTCCCATTTAATCGTGGTATAAATGCACAGATCTGCCACTCTTAAAACTATGTGGAACAGCATAATTACTTATCATGTATACATTATAGAGTAGTTGAATTAATCTCCTGCATATGTGAAAATGTAGTACAGTAGATGAAACTTCTGGGGTGGTCCGGTAATGCTGCTATCAGGAATGAAGAAAATGTGTAAGTTTTGAATTGAAGGCCTCTTAGTTAAGGTTTTATTTTATGTCCGTCCCTTCAGGTAAATTACCCTTTAATTAATTAACTCTCCAGGTTTTCTGTATCACTAGGAACATTGCTTCATTTAAAAGGGAGAAGTTTGTTTGAAAATAAGCCCCTATTTGACATTAGTTGCATAGAGTTGGTGGTTTTTTTTTTCCTTGGACTGAAGCCTTGAGGTAAACAAATGACTGAAAACCAAAATACATAGTTTAGGGTTTTTTGCTTCGGTTTTTTTTAAACCTGACTGAAACAACTTTCAGTATGTTAACTGACAGAACAATCTCTCACTCCCTTCGGGGCAAGGTAAGGACAATGTCCATTGCTGGCGATAGACATGATCGGAATTAATGTCTTGTTAATGTGGAAATTTTAGCGCATATGTATCTGCCTGGAATTAGATTGGCGAACAGCAGACAGGGAAAGAGACTTTTTTTAAGGGCAAAGAGAATTGAAGAATATTTCTATTTTTTATGAATCATAAGGCTTTTGGTGTGCTGCCTTCAGGAGATGGATTTTAATGTGGACAGCTAAAAGGTTAACACTTCCTTTCAGATACTCAGCTAACATCTGTTGTGACGCCATTCATATAGTGCTCATATCTATTCCAGATCTGCTCAGCAGAAGCCACTTAGTTAAAATTTCACTCTTCCATAAGGCTTTGGAAAATTAACTCTTTCAAGTTTTTCCTGAACTCATTAAGATTCATATATGATGGTATGTTGGTTTGTACAGTGTTTGTCTTTGGTTTCCAGTGTGCAAGTGACAAAAATGTTTGTTTTCTTTGAACTCAGAATCATACAGAATTAACTAGGTTGAAAAAGACCTTTTTCAGGTCATAGATCATAGAGTCCAATCTATGACCCAACACCACCTTATCAACTAGACTGTGGTACGAAGTGCCACATCCAGTCTTTTCTTAAACGCCTCCAGGGATAGTGACTCCGTCACCTCCCTGGGCAGCACTTTCCAGTGCCCAGTCACTCTTTTCTGTGAAGAATTTCTTCCTAATGTCCAGCCTAAACTTCCCCTGGCGCAGCTTAAGACTGTGTCCTCTTGTCCTGTCCCTGATTCCCTGAGAGAAGAGCCCAACCCCCACCTGGCTACAGCCTCCTTTCAGGGAGTTGTGGAGAGCGATAAGGTCTCCCCTGAACCTCCTCTTCCCCAGGCTGAACAACCCCAGCTCCCTCAGCCTCCTCATAGGATTTGTGCTCCAGCCCCTTCACCAGCCTTGTTGCCCTTGTCTGGATGCATTTGAGCATCTCAATGTCCTTCCTAAATTGGGGGGCCCAGAACAGAACACGGCACTCGGGTGTGGCCTCACCAGTGCCAAGTAGAGGGGGACGATCACTGCCCTGGTCCTGCTGGCCACACTACTCCTGATACAGGCCAGGATGCCTTTGGCCTTCTTGGCCATGTGGGCACACCTCCCCACAGGATAGATCTGTCTGTGGAAATGTCTGTTCTAGATGGAGATGATTTCATCTTTTCTTTTATTTTCTTGGCCTTTGTCTTGATGTGTAGTATTTTTCTCCTGTTGTAATGATGGAGAACATGGGTATTTTCAAATTAGTCCTGTCAGTCCAGATTGAACCTTAGGAAAGAGCAGAATTTTTTAGATCTTCCTAGACTTTCATGAAAACTCTTATAGATGACTGCTTTTACTCTGTCCACTTGCATTGTGGTATTCTCTTGCCATAAGAACATTCCAGTTAAGTCCTACTGTTGTAGCTTCCAGGTAGATCCCAATCTATTTTCTTTCTCTCAGATTTCTTTGGAGGTAGTATCTATGTGTACGTATGTAAGGACTTCTCCCTGAAACACTCAGTTGCAGAAAAGGGCTTGAAAACCCCATTAATCAGATTATGTTCGTTAGTAAAAATGGCTATTACATTATTTCTTAAAACCTCTTCCCATTTCACTTCTCTGTGAAATCTTTTAAAATGTTCTGATTAAAACAAAAACCTAGAACTCTATATGTGACACCACTGATGACACCTAGACTTCTGGGCTACTTGCAGTGTATGATACTAGTGCTGGATTCTGGGGATCTCTCTCATGGTCCAGCATATGTGAAATGGTTTCAGAGCTTGGGGAAGATGATGGTGATGATTATTTTTTGAGGTAATTCCGTGTAGGCTGAATGGTCCTACAGCCACCTTGCCTGGGACATCTGGCGTGTTTCTGAGTGGTGATGTCAGCTTTCCGGTCAAGAGTGCAGTTACCACCAGTCATTCCTCATCCCATATTCACAATGCCTTTGGGAACTGAAGAACTCTTTGAGAAGCTTGGATGACTGATAAAGGTGACAGATGAAGACTTGTGGCACAGGTCCATGCCTTTGGCCCTTTGGCAAGAGTCCATAAAGCTTTATCTGGATTTGGGCAAGGGGGGGGAAGAGATGCCTTATGATTGACTCAGCTTTCTCTGATAATGCACACACCACCATGCAGCCTAGGAGTGTAGATAACAAAGACACTGCTTTAAAGATCTTTCTCAATTACAGAACTTTCCGTTCACAAAATGGAGCTGGATAAATTGCATTTCTTACCGTTAACAATACTAGTCAACTTCTGTTGGATTTGGGGTTGACCCACCACAGGTTTTATGTACTTAATTTTATTAAGGAATTTTATACCTATTATATAGGCATCTATTCTTGTCTGGCTTGCTATTTGATAATCTAATGCAGTACATTCAGTGGCGCTGGACTCTTTCGGAAATTATACTGGTAATTCCTGGTGCCTTAGTAAAAAAGTGGGTACATAACACCTTGGTGGAAGGTAAAGCATGTGACTTGTTTCACCCCAGCATGATATGCATATTTCTAAAAAGGTGATTAAGATGGCTGCCCCAAAAGATTTTGGGAATATACCTGCATCACTCAGTCATGAACATTTGAATATGAGCAATTTTTATGAATTCTGGTATGTACAGTTTGAATAGATAATCCCAGTACACTTAGGCCACAACTTTGAAAGATGGTAATCAAATAGCTGGATATGTAACTTCTTACACAGATGCCCCTGAAAGCTTGACAGTAGCTGCTGGTTAGGAAATGGAGAGCGGAGTAGAGCATAAATGAGAGGATGGCTTTGGTTTTTAATGGACAATGAAAATATATATTGCCTCTACCAGCAAACGGTTACCTTGCCAGGGATAGGGATATATGTACCTGCGTGTCTGTGAGTGTGTATGTGTCTGCGTGTGTTATTGGAAACAGCCTGTAAATATTGTAGCTGTTTAAAATGGAAAAGGCAGAGTTTTTTTGCAACATGTTGGAGCAAAAGGACAGTATTGACAGTGGAGAAACACTGAGAAATAAAAATACCTTTTTTCACTTGTTGTCATTTATTGCACGATTACATTCTCATAAGATGTCATTCTCACAAATTCCGTATAAGGACTATTTTAAGTTTACTCAGATCATCCTTTAATGGAGGAGTCTCTTGTTTAAAAATTATGTCTTCTGTAGCTATGCAAAGAGTAACCTCAGTTATTCCTCTTTTACTGCCAGCATCATCCCTGTTTTCATGCTTTTACATAAGTGCCCTCTCTTCTCCGGTTAGAATGTTTTGTCTTTGTTGAACATTTTCTCTATGAGTTATTTCCCTTCTCTTGAATGTTTTTCAAAGCCCAGAACACTCTTGTACTGTCTTTGTGCTCAGTAATTTTTCATTCATCATACTTCACAGGGAAATACCTTACCTAGTGTTTAATCAGTGGTTTAATCAGTCAAGGCTGCTTTTCTGCCATCCTTGATCTGATAGCCAAGTGCAGCATTGGGTGAAGTCCTGATGGCCACTGTGCTTACTTACATGAAGCGCTTTTTGATACAGTGATACTAGTTTTAAAATACTCGGCTGCTCTCTGTGAATTCTCTCAAAAAGTCACACCTTGTGCAGGGACATTATCTTGCCCCTTGCAGTTTGAAAAAAACACTTGTAACATAAACAGTGGTGATTGGACAGCCCTGGGTCTTTAAAGATTGAATGTCTCCTTTGTATAAAACTTAAACACAGCATCTGCAACTTTTCTTCTGCTTGCCTTGAGACTTGATCCAGCGCTGCTTCAGGCCTGAATTTAAGAATGAGAGAAGAACACAAATAGGGCAAGTGTTATTAAGGAAAGGCAACTTTTTTTTTTTCTTAATGTGTGCAAGTGTGTCTCAGTGAAAAAGATTAAAAGTTCTGTAACTGTTGTGTTTATAATAAGCAGCTGAGTTTTCAGCTGCCAATATCAAAAAAGGACGAGCAGCACTTCCAGACTGATTTAGGGGTGGCAAAGGTTAAGATTTTTGCTGTAGTCCACTGTTTCTTGCTGTCGGTGTCAGCTGTGATGGCCTGCAGCTGGGAAAAATGGGGGGACCAGAGCCCTGGTTAGTGGTTGGAGGCTATTTCTCGGGGTAGTTTGGCCTGAGAGCAATCCACGTTACTTACTCCAAAACTCTGAATCCCTGTGAGCCTATCCAGGACCCGGGAGCAGGGTCTTTGCTTCTACAACACACACCTGGTCTGTGTGAGTGCAATGCCTGTTGCATGGCTTCTTTGTATTGCCAAAGATGGTCCTCCATCCTATTTTTAACCGGCCTTCCTCTGACCCATAAATCTTGTGTAGGAAGATGATACTTGGTTTCTGGCACTTTTTGGATCTCCTTGGTTGGATGAGTTTGTGTGGATTTTCCTCTGTTCATCAGAAAGTGGTTTGGGTTTCTCTCGGAGCTCCCGCGGCAGAACACCGTGTCCTGGTACGGCGCCGCTGCTGCCGCGGCTCGCCGAGCTGCCGCTGTGAACCCGCGGTGCCCGAGCGCTGCTCTCCCGGCCTGGAGCTGCTCCTGCGGGCGCTGTGCCCTGTCCCGGGGCCTCGCTGTGCCCTATCCCGGGGCCTGTGCCGCGGAACCGGCCCGGACGGGGGCACGGCGGGGCGGTCGCGGCCGGCAGGGGGCGCCGGAGCCCGGCGGGGGCTCGGTGTGTGGGAGCTGGAGCTGCGCGGGAGCGGGGCCGGGGGCGCTGGGCCTGTGCGTGCAGCGAGCGCCCTGGGACCCGCACTTGCCTTTCGGCCCGCTCCTCTGCTCCGGCCTTGCCTTGGGATTGTGCTCCCAATGACGCCGCTTTAATCCCCATCCTCACCGCAGCATCCAGCTGTTCCCGCTAAACTGAGCCGTGAGTCCGCGCTGCTGGGCCGCCCCAGGACGCTGCGCGGCCCCCTGTCCATCCTTCTGCACATCAGGACATGGATGAATGAATTTGACGGTTCGATTTTTTTTTTTTTTTGGCACTATTTTGTAATGTCTATTAAGATAGCACCAAGAGAGGAAGACACCCACCCACCTAATTATTTTCTTTCACTGTCGGTGATCCCATGGCCAGGGGAGTAAGAAGAAGAGGGGAACAAATAGCAAGAAAAAGGAAGACAAATATATTGGGGAAGAGACACATGAGGAAAGAGAAAGACCACTTTTCCAGAAGCTGGAAGAGATGGAGTGGGCAGCTCCAATATTTTTCAGCCTTTTTCTGGTAATCCGCCTATGTGAAAGTGAACCAGAGGTAAATTCCTCAAAAGTGCATATTAATTTTGAATGTGATTCTGATTTAGCAGACATCAGTCCCAGAAACTACTAAAAAAGTGATAATAGACCCCTTTCTTTTACTCAGTATATTGTATATATTATGGTGCATTGTCACACTCAGGCAAAATTGCAAATTAAACCTTGGTTAAAGGGCAGAGTGTTCTTGCTCCTTTGTGATGCTGGGAATGAAATGGCTGCTGTTTCCACAAGTGGTTCTTGGGAACGCATGTCTAACTCCTGCAACCCAAATACGTATCCATACTGCAACTGCAGTAGGAATGTCAGCTGATGAGGATCTGAGTAGCCTGTCCTGCTTGTTTGGACCCTACATCCATTTTCCTGGGGTGACAGGCATTACAGGGTGTCTCAGAGCAGTGTACCATGACCCTGCACAGAGTTCAGTAACTCTTTTTTACTTCAGCTGTGGAAAGAAGTGCTTGGGACCTGTGCACTTGTGAAGCATTTCTCATCTCAGAGGACGTCAGGGAGCACAGAGGGCTGACCGCTCCGAGTGCTGCTAAATACAAACAGTGCAAGAGAGAAAAATTTAATGTACCACAGCAGTGGCTGACAGGGACAGAGAGACCTTAGCAATGTTCCCCAGCAACAGGAACTGTTCCAGCCCTCCTCCTTTTTCACCGTGGGAATATCAGAGGTTTGGAACAGACCAGCTCCCCCTCCCCTGCACTGTCACTGCTGTGGTACATTAACTTTTTCTCTCTTGCACTGTTTGTATTTAGCAGCACTCGGAGCAGTCAGCCCTCTGTGCTCCCTGACATCCTCCGAGGGAGAAAGCCAATGCCCTTTACATCATCTGTCCTTGCTGGCACATTTGCAAGTTCTGTCTGTCACTCAGAGGTGTGGAAAGCAAAGCCAGTAGCAGCTCGTTCCTCTGCAGGCAGCAAGACAGCAGCTGTCTCTGGAAGAAGCAGTGCTCAGATATATATTATATAGCACAGCTTCACATTTCTCTGTGACCCCTGTGACCCTGACGTGATATATATGTGAATAGGCAATTATATACCACCGTTTCACATTTCTCATTCTTCTTGTTTGCTACTAATGGAGAGTTTTGGTGCATCGGTGTTGTGTACATCTACAGCGAGACTGGGCTTGTTTCCTCCCCTAGAGCTGCAAAGGCATCCCTCCCAACCTCTCTTTCCCAGCCATGGCTGAACCCAGAGCTTCTATTTCTTGCCTTCTCAGGATCTTTCCTATGAATAACAAGATAATCTCCTTGCTGCACCCTGGTCTTAGTGCTCTTCACTTACCTTTGCCTAAGGCTTGGAAACCTCTGGGCTATAGCTTTCTGCAGCACTCTTGTCTTATGTCACTGAATCTATGAAAATGATCTCTGAAAATGATTCTTGGCTGTGGCCTGGGTGATTTGCTTTCCTGGTACCTTTCTTGATTTAAAAAAAAAAAAAAAAGTCTTATTTGGAAGATGCTTCATACTTCAAGGTAGGTTAGTTGCTGTCAGGGAAGTACCTGGGTTGGATATGGCTCACTGTCATCCAGGGATGTCCCACCTCACAGCTGCACATGCTGTATCCACCTCCCCCCTGAACCTCTGCTTGTCCTGCCCATCAGCAGACTTGACCACAGAGCCTGCCAGCCTGTTTGCCAGCTGCCAGCTCACAGGGAGCCACGTCTGAAGTCTGAGACATCTTTTTTTTTCGGTTTGACATGATGTAGAGTGCATTAGGACCAAGGAAGACGACACCTGTGAGAAGAAACAGCCCTAACATCATATGAAAGTGCATCTGTTGGTGATATTTGAGTCAAGTGGGCACCCTGCACATGGACAGGTCTTCCATCTGTTGTGTGAACTCTCCAGCCCAGGTAAGGATTAGGTGCCACCTGGGAACTTGTGCCTGGATAACTTGTGCTGGTTGGGTACCTGCATGGGGTAGCATCATAGGATGGCTTGGATTGGAAGGGACCTTCAAAGATTATCTAATCCAACACCCCTTCCACAAGATGAGGTTACTCAGAGCTCCATCCAGCCTGGCACTGAACACTGCCAGAGATGGGGCATCTGCAACTTCTTTAGGCAACCTGTTTCAGTGCCTCACCACCCTCATAGTAAATAATTTCTTCCTAATATCTACTCTAAACCTATCCTCCTTTAGCTGAAAATTTCTGCTTTTCTTCCTTTCACTAGGGGCCTTAGTAAAATGTCTCTCTCTTTCTCATAAGCCCCCTTAATACAATGAAAGTTGAGGTACCTGCTGGGTGTGAGAAACTGGGGGCTCTCGACATCAGAAACAGCATTACCCGCTGCAAAACTGATCAACAACTAAGACTGACGTCAAACAACCGAGTGGGACCCACCTGAGGGGTGATTCAGTGAAAGCCGTGTACAACTCTGCCTGAGCCTTGCCACCACTTCAGCCTTGCTGTTGTAGCACCTTGGAGCCCTCTGTGTGTGCCAGGCGATCCCTGTGAGCACCCAGCCATTCCACAGCCTCACCCCGTTCTGTGCAGCCCCTCGTGCATAACGAGAGCTGCAAGTGACCCGTGTAATGAGAAATTGGCTCGGAGCGTGGCGCTGGCCGCGATTACAAGTTTATCTGTACATGATGTTACACTGCACAGCTCCCTAACTATTTTCAACACAATTGATTTTCATTATGGAAAACGTGTTCCCTGAAGGAGATGGCAGCGGTGATGCGCAGTGGCACAGCGGACCTGAGCTTTGTCTTGGGCATGAACCACACCATGTAAATATGTATCAGTGTCAAGTCTGGGGGAAGTGGTGCTTTTTCCGCTGCTATTCCAAGCCCAAAACCCCATACTCAGCCTTCTCTGTGGCCAAGGAACTGTCAGCACCAGGAGAAAAAGGAGGAGGGGAACAGCCTCTTGCCTCTCTCACCCCTGGCCACTGCAGCTCCTCAGGGCAGGGAGCAGATGGGCCTCCCTGAGCTCACTGTCACCCTCTTCCACCACTGGTACCCCAACTGCAGGAAGGGGGTGAATGGTGTGGTGCTGCCCCTGTGAGCCCTTGGCATGGGCATGTCTGGAAAACTGTATAGGGATCATGCTCCAGCTACCAGCTCAGGTTTTGGAGGCACACCATAGCTTACTGCTGAGGTATTCTCTTTTTTATGAAGTATTTAGCAGTGGCTGTTCTAGAGATTAGTGGAGAATGACAGGGGAAAAGAACCCAAACCCCACAGATGACTTTTACAGTCGGGTTTGGTATACCAGTACTCCCACGTCCGCGTTTCTCTCCCAGCAGGAGCCAAATTGCACAGCCTTATGTAACCAGCTATATAAAGAGTGCCTCGAAGGAAGGCGAAAACGCCACCTACCCACCCCACCCCCAGCACCCTCACCCCCAGCACCTCCTGCCCTCCTCCAGGTGTGTGGGCTGCTCATGGCCCAGCTGCCCCTTCAAAGGCACCTGCAGCCTGGGTGCTGCTGCTTAAAGATGCCCAAGTGCCATCTCCGTGCCTGATGTGCACCCAAATGCCCAAGGTGCATCTGTCCCTGTCTGTGCCTCAGGAAACTGCCTCTAGCTTTGGTGTGTCACTGGCTGAGGTGTTTCCGTGGTCAGGGGTGTGAGGATAGAGGACAAGGAGGGGGAGTTTACACACAGCATGCAAAGCATAAACTGGGCATCGTGTTCAAGCCGAGAGCCTTTGCTTGCCCAGCTGCAGAAGGTATTTGAGGCAGGGTGAGCAATCATTCAGCCTTGTGTTTGTCTCTGGACCTTTCAGAGTAGTGAGGGGACAGTCCCGAGTTTGCTGAAGGGCTCCTAGGACCTGCTGTTCTGTATAAGTGTGTGCCTATGTATCTATGCAGACACTCACTTCTGAAATGAAGGCTGCCTTACAGAGCTATGACCTGGGATGTGTGCAGCAAACCAGGCATCACACAGAGACGTAGGCACAAAGCACGTGGGTTGCATGAGCCAGAAGGTGGAAGAAAGCTGTAGCTGTACCTCAGTGTTCCTGCCTGAGCCCAGCTTGGAGATTTCCTACAGGGCGCTCACACCTGCACTGTAACAGCCTTTTCATTTTCATCCTGAAAACATTTTACAAACAATGCCTGGGGACAAGCATGGCTTTACTGAGTCTCTCTCTCTCTCTCATAAACATGCAGATGGCTCACCTTTCCTAAACTGTTCTCTAAATGTTTTCCTCCCAGCTCTAAATGACACTTGGGAGGATGCGAAGGGCAGCGATGAAGGGAGCTGTGTCTTCATTGTGCACATAATTCCAAAACAGTCATGTAAAATACATAATTGCTTGAGCAAGAACTGCTTAAAATATGAATTCTAACTCAGCTGGCAGCTGCTGTAGCAGGGACCAAGGATGCTGTGGGAGAAGGTGTCTGTGCAGAGGTTGAAGCTGAGCAGCAAGGTACAGGGTGAAGGATTGCTGTCAAAACTCTGCTGCTATTTGAGTTTTGGTTAATTTAAATTGTTTCCACCTCCCTTTTCATGCCTTCTCATAGATAAAAACAGTTTTATCCACCTCATGAGAGAGAAGTGGTGTGGGAGGCAATTCACATATATGTATATATAAATATGTTGTGCTATAAAGGTTTTTCTAATACTGATGTAGATGGAAGCTTCAGTTTTTTCTCATTTTTGGGGGAAGGCAGGATTTATGAATTAACTCAGTCAACACTGAGCTAGAAGCCAGCCAGGAAAGCAGCCCAGCTCTATGAGCACTGTCATGCCCAAGGAAAATCCAAACTGCAGTTGTAGTGCCTTTCCATACAGTAGCAGAGCCACAGCTCTGAGGTGGAGGCTTCTTTGCAGCCCATGGACTTCACAAGGGTCAGGAGAAAAGCCTTTGGAGTGATATAAACATGCCATGTGCCAGCATAAGTCAGGTTGCCTGTGACAGGGCTGGAGACAGGAGAAGGGTTTTCTGTGAGAAATACCTGCCTAGAGGAAGGGGAGATGCCTAGGCTGTTTTCACCACAGGAGTACCCTGTCTCATGAACTCTTTGCTCTGGACCACCTTCCTTGTGTCACTGCTTCTCATTTTTTTCCTTCACCTCCCTTATTGTACTTTGCCATAGGCTACGTTCAGCACACAAATCTGGTTTTTTATGTTTGTGCAGCTCCTTAGACAATATGGCCTTTGAACATTTATGGTAACATGATTATTTTAGGGCATTGACAGCTGTTCAGATTTCCTTTATAGTATTGTTTAGATCCTTTTTCTTCAAATGTGAAAGTTTTGCTAATACAGGCTGTGCTGGTAATGTAGACTCAAGCTAGTTTATTTCAATATGTATGAGATTTCTTCCTATGCAATACGGGAACCTTTCTGAAGTCGAAATGAGTCATTACTCCCTCGTAAACCCGCTGCAGACAGTCCCCTCTGCTGGCAGCAGCTCAGACCCATCTCCGTGTTATGCCACTTGCAAAGAACTGGCTGTGTGTGTGTGTCTCTCTGTTTTTCTTCCTCTCCCCCTGCTGCCCCTGGCTTTCCACAGTAATTGCCATTCTCCTCCATTCCCACAAGTACAGGGAGAGCTACAGGAAATTATATTGCTAATTAAGCTATGGAAGAGAATACAAAAGCCCTAAACTATAAATACTCCATTCTGTGTTAAAAATCAGTGACATGTATTGTCCTTGCTGGTTGGAAGCCAGCACAGCCAAGGAGGTAGGCAGAGACTTCAGAAGCAGGCAGTGCAGGCAGCATGCTCTCAGAGAGCCTCTGACTGCTGCCCCCAGACTCAAGTCACAGCATCGCTGCAAAAAGAAATCAGGATCACAAGCAAAGCCGCTATTCCATGTTATCCAGCTTTTCTAAATACAAGCTGCACCAAAGTACAGGTGATGCCTGCCAGGATTTTTATATAGCGTCAGGCTTAAAGCAGCAGCTTTCTAGCAGCAGCGTAGTCCATGGTGATAGGACGAAGCTGGAAGGCTGCTGGCAGCCTCTGCAGCAGCAGCACCCCCAGTGAAGCCATGCGCTGGTGCATTAGTGTACTCCAGGCCCCCCTGCTACCCTGCCCGGACCTGCTGCAGCTGCCTGGAGCATCACCCAGGGTGCAACCTGCTGGTGCCTGTAGCAGCTGTCTGGTGCCCAGCTTATCCACACCCAGTGCCTCCAGGTCCTGCCTGGCTGGTGGGGCTGCGGGGCCTTCCAGAAGGATGATTCCTCAGGGCAGGGGTGTGGAGTAGGTGCCTTGCAGGGAGCCATTCATTCCCTCTGAACACCCACTTCGTGCCTGGCACTGTCATGCCACGATGTGCCTGCGTGAATCTGTACTTTGTGTCATCGGCCGAGTTCCTGCCTGTAAATCTTGGATTTGCACAGAGGTGTTAAAACCACTTTGTGTTATTTGGTACTGAGGCAAGTGGCTGAAGAGGGAGAGCAGGCACTGGGAGTGGTGCCTTCTGCTACTGCACCCACAGGCTGCACCCCAGCTACGAGGTTTTTTTTACAACCAAACCAAGTCACGTTTGGAATAATCCACATTCTTAGTTTTGATGGAATTTAAGATGTTCCCATTCTTGACAGGCAAGAGATTTAAGAAAAATACCAAATATTCAGAAAAAAACAATAAACCTTGATACTCAGTGATGCTGTGCATGCACAAAATTCATGTTTTCTAGGTCATTGAAATAGGAACAGGAACAGAGATCTGATGCACAAAAGTACTTACATGATAGTACTGGTCGCTACAAGTGCTTCAGTTCAAAGTCTCAGTCCTCAAAACCTGTGCCAAGATGCTGAGTTGACACATGTGAAGAAGTTCATACCCATTAACCAGAGCTACAGGAGGTGCTGGCAGCACTCCTTGGCCCTAAAGTGGTGCAGGCAGCACAAGATCAATTAGCTAAAACACCCGACTGTTTATCAGACAGAGGGGGCAATGGTGATGCACCCTTATATAAACTTGTGCACAACTGGGCATTGGTTTGGTTTGGTAAATCATTCTGTTTGAGGCAGTTTCTCATAATAAAACCAAAATTACACTAGGAGCTACATGCAAAAGGACATATTTCCCAATGGAAGCACTCCGAATTCAAGCACTTACAGAAATAAAGTTGTGCTTTCCTCCTCAGCTTTGACAGTTGGTGCCTATTTGTTACAATGGTGGTTCATTACTTAATTATATGTCTTTTTGGCCCATGTTTCTTGCCTAACGTGCTTCATGTTGTGCAGTGAATGAAACAGCATTTTGGACAGCCCATTCTGCCTAGAGAATGAGGCAGGTGTCCTGCGGGACAATAATGCCATAAAGAGCTTTATTGTTATTTGTGTATGCAAGGAAGCCAGATCAGTGTTTCAAGCAGGTTTCATCTCACCTCTGTTTAGCACCAAAAGGAAATTTGCCCCTTGGAGCTGATATGATCCAACAGCTCCCTGCTCCCTTCCCTTTTCCATGGCTCCCAGTCAAGGGGTCCCCTTGCTCCCAGTTTCTGCTCCTCTGGGATTTAAGGAGGTTGCCTCTGCCAACTCAGGGAGCAGAGCCAGCTCAGAGGGCTGCCAGGGCTGGTGTCAATGCAGGGAGGGAAAAGTGGGACTCCTCTCCTTGGCAGCAAGCTGTTAGATCAATGCAAGCTGTAAGTAGTATCAACCACCCTTTCTAAGGAACAAGCACATTGCCCCAGGAAAAGTGCTCTCAGTTCTTAATTAACTGCCCAAGCTACAACGCACAAACTCTCTTCTGCACAAAATGAAGTGCCTGCAGAATGAACTGCCCTGCTTACCATGGTCTGTTCTGGGTGAGAGAACTATTTGCT
Organism: Rhagologus leucostigma; assembly: GCA_013397725.1. Taxonomy (NCBI): domain Eukaryota; kingdom Metazoa; phylum Chordata; class Aves; order Passeriformes; genus Rhagologus; species Rhagologus leucostigma. The sequence goes on from VZTD01003613.1 coordinate 1,004,413, forward strand.
CACAGGGCTTCTGTGTGCAGCCCCAGTGCAGCAGGATAGACACTCACCAGGCACTGATGAAGAGCAGATAAACCTGCTCACCAGGAGGTTGTTTCTCTCTGAATGCCCCCTCCCTCCCCAAGGAAGGGACAGCTACAGAAGGCTTTCAAAACCCAAACCTTCTGGAGATCCTGTGACTGCACTGAATAATGCAGGCTATGCCTCTTCCCCAGTGACATGAGAGGGACCCATCTTCCCCCGCATGCCACAGGCACCAACACCTTTTTTCTGGGTAGCAGCCTCTGGTTATCTGGTTACCCAGTGAAGCTCAAAGCTCAGCATGAGCCACTAGATTGCTGCAGTGAGCAGTGATCCGTAGTTCTGCAGGGTTCCTCTGCAGTCAGTGGTGGGGGATAAGCAAAGCAAATTCATAGAATCACGGAATAGTTTGGGTTGGAAGAGACCTTTAAAGGTCATTTAGTCCAGCCCCCCAGAAATAAGCAGGAACGTCAACTAGACCAGATTGCTCAGAGACCAGTCCAACCTGACTGAATATTTCCAGGGATAGGATATCTACCATGTCTCTGGGCAACCTCTTCCAGTGTCTTACCACCCTCATTGTAAAAAACTTCTTTGTTATATCTAGCCTAAATCTACCCTCCTTTAGTTTAAAACCATTAGTCCTACTGGTACAGGCTTTATTGTAAATTGTGTCCCCATCTTTTTTGTAAGCCCCATTCAAGTACTGAAAGGCAAAAAGGTCTCTCTAGAGCCTTCTCTTCTCCAGGCTTTCCTCACAGGAGAAGTGCTCCATCCCTTTAATAATTTTTGTGGCCCTGTTCTGAACCTATTCCAACAGGTCCATGTCCTTCCTGTGCTGGGAACCCCAGAGCTGGATGCAGCACTGCAGGTGAGGTCTTCTCCACACGCCAGCACCTCAATGTCTTTCTTGTTGGAAGGGGCCCAGAACTGAACGCAGGATTTGAGATGCAGCCTCACCAGTGCCAAGCACAGGAGGATGATCACTGCCCTGGTCCTACTGGACACACTATTGTGCATTATGTCCAACTTTTCTTCCACCAGCACCCCAAAGTCCTCCTCCACAGGGCTGCTCTCAAACCCTTCATGCCCCAGCCTGTATCGACACTGGGGGTCGCCCCAGTCCAAGTGCAGGACCTTGCACTCAACCTTATTATTCAGCGTCATTGAAGCTCATGGGGTTGACATGGTCCCACCTCTTGAGCTTATCCAGGTCCCTCTGGACAGCATCCTGCCCCTCAGGCATTATCCTCTTTACCTTCCCACAGATGCAATTTAGTTGAATATGCATTTTCTGACCCCTGCCACGACCCTTTAGCACTTCTGGAATATAACCAGTATCTCCTTAGTGTAGTGCTGTACCATACGTTTCCTTTTTTATTTGATGGCTTGTAAATACGTTTTTACTAAGCTGAATAGAAGGATAGGTGTTCAGTCTCATGGCAGCCTCCATGCTAAGGGTGCCTTCACTTTCAGTACAAACCTTTCTTGTGATTTCTCTCTTTGAGAAGCTCCCAGCTGTGCTGTGGAAGGATGAACAAGCCCTCACCTGCCCCACACAATTCCACTTTGGTAGACTGAGCTTGTTGACTATTTCACTGCTTTTCTTTGCATATCTTAGAAAAGTTATGGTCTCCTACAAAACCAAATGTGCTTCCTAAGGGTAGAGAAACATCCTCTCTAAAGCAGATGCTGTACAGGCTGGAGGGAAAACTAGGGGCTTCCTAGAGCAATTGTTAAAGTTTTCTCTCTCTGGAGCAGCAGAGCACCAGCAGCAAACCCCAACCCACCATGAGCTCAATGCTGAACAGAAAGGATGTCAACATGAGTAACTTTATCAGGCAGAGCCTTGCTTGGCAGTTCTCTGCAAGCCAGTTTGAGGGACCCACCTGCATCCTGGCAGCCATAAGCAGGTAGGGAGATGAGAATGGTTCCCATTACCATCTCGCAACATCTCTTTCTCTTAGAGAAGGGGCTTTTGGTTCTGGGTAACACAGCTGGTCTTGCAAGGCACATGGTGTTAGTCCAGGCTGAATAGCTGTCGGGACTGGATTCTACATGTTGTCTATGCACCAAGATACCACATTTTTAATGATACAGTTAGAGATGTTTTGGGGGTTTTTTTCCCCATTAGATCTTTGCTTCATTAGGAGTCTCACAAGACACACACTAGGAGAAAGAATTATGGCAACACAGAAAGCTGTCAGTTCATTCCTGTGCAATTTTCAGATGCATGCACCTCTGTTAACTAACCTGTGTCAGCAATGCTGCATCTGCGTGTACATCTGCATGTATACCTATATGTGCATACATTTTGCATAAAGTGCTTATATCACAAGGCAAAGGTTGGAAAAAATGTGCTTTTTGTGCATGAGGATGCTTATACTGCTCTGCTAATGGAGAAGTGCATGAGCTTGGACATGTGGTTGTATTGGATTTGTAAATAATTTATATGCATTTTGTCAATTTAAATAAATACTGTATCTAATACCTTATAGGTGAAATCATTAGGCTTCATAAGGCAAACTCAAACATGATGTAAGCATAATGCAAGCTGTACATTAAAAGAATAAGGACTCTGTTCCCTCAGACTGGGCTGTAAATGAGACTTATGTGAGCATGCATTTGTTTCATTTGATGGGAAGACTTAAACCTATTCAAATGTCTTTATTCCAGATATCAGGGTCTTTTAAAAGGTCTTTTATCCTTGTTGTCATGTTTTGTACTAAAACAAAATGCCAATGAGTAAGAAAAACAGAGGCCATGTGGACATGTCGGGTATGAACACCTCTAATGAGTAAGTCTGTACGTCTGTCAGTCTGGGTGTAAGAGATTTTTCTTTCCCTTGCTTCAAGGTGACAACTTATTCGGAAAGTCAGGCTAATGTCTTCCATGTGGATAAATGCTGAAGGTGTCATTTCACGGCTGTGCTCTCCTGAGAGCTGAGGTTGGAAAGGGATGATTTATTTCCACCTGTATATTTCCTGGGTTTGCTAACTGAGATTGTGCTTTTTCTCACTGGTAACTGAAATAGTTATGCCACTTGTGGGTGACATGGTGATGTAACCACACATACCTGTGTGATTCATATCTCAAATCATATGAAAATCCTTTCGAAAACCCCAAAGAGTAACTTGTCAGGCTGATACTCAATGCAGGTCTCTTAGAGAGACACTGCTGCCAGGGGCTGGATCAAATGCTGGTGACAGTTTCTGATAAATTGATGTTTACAGCATGTTTTTGGCAATAAATCTTTTGGGAAAGGATGTGGCACAACTAGATAGGAAGTGGTGGTATCATGCTGGCATAATTTCTGCCACAAGGTGCAGTGAGAAGTGCAAGATTGGAGCCCATATATTAATTGCTCCACACAGGCAACCCTGCAGAGCTGCAGAGGTGATCTAGAGCTGCACTGGCGCAGCCCAGGGCGAGACAACCCAAGGGCTGCGGGGCACCAGGTGAAAGCAGCAGTGCAGGGTTGTCGTGCTGCAGGGCCAGCTTCACCTCATGCATTCTTTTGTACAGGAATAGCAGGAAATGCTCTGCTCTCCTTGCAAAGAGCAATGAAGGTTGCATCTAGTGAGTTTTCGTCATAAGCTTACCATCAAGCCTCTCACACAATTTAAGGTTCTCCCACAGAATGACAAATTTGTGAATGGATGGGAATCCTATCCTGAGATTTTACAAAGCAATTACTGAAATTTGGAAACTGTTTGTTCTCTGGATGACATTATTAAAATACATTGACCTTCATGACAATCTTGCTGATGAACTAAAATGGGCAGGAAGCAGGCAGAAGTGCAGCATTCCAGTGTTGCTGGCCAGTTTTTGTGTCAGATACACTTCCTTTATTGCTCTGAAGTGGTGCAAGGAAATAGATTTTTTTTTTTTTTTACTGCTTTAGATATCCATCCATCACCTGAATTTTTCTTGATATCATTGCGCTGCTCTGGGGGGCATCTGGCATCTGTTTATTTGTGTGCTGAGAGCTTGCTTCAGTGAACTGCTGATGGAAGAGTTCAGCATTTCTCTGCTCATCAGAGCTGGTTTATTTGTTTAATCAGCAACTCTGTGCTCTTGGTTGTCTGTACCCTGTGAAGCTGGGACTGTGCCTCCACATCAGTATTAGAAGAGGATTACATTGCAATTCAGCTTGATCTTTCCATTCAACATGCAGCTATGCCTACTTTTTCATTTGTGTTAGGCCAGACCATCACATTGCAACAGAGCTACATCAGTTTATGCTGGGTGAGGGGGCCTGCAAATGCTGTGCGCTTCAAAGTGCTGCCAAAATAAGCCCCTGACAGATTAACTGCCCACAGCACTCAGTGATCAAAACAATCACTCTCAGGTGATGCTGTGAGGAGAAATAGGGGGAAGCCATCCTAACCACACCATTGCTTGAAGGTGCATGTGTGCTTCTTCCTTTGCCTCGTTGCCCTCTTTGGGGTCAGCACTCATCCCTGAAGACTTGTTTTTGTAATGGCAGAAAGTTGGATAGGGAGTGAAAAAGATTTACTGCCTGCTCTCTACTGCTTGCTTGCTGTATTTTTCAGAAGTCATAGAAGGAGGTGATGGTGAAGAAGAGTGTTAAGGCAGGATGAAGAAAGAGATCTGTTAGTACCAGTGAGGGTGCATTTTTAATGGATCTTGTAGCAGATATATTAAAATACATATTAAAAAAGGCAGTAACTTCTGTTTTGTCTTTGTAGGAGGAACAGGAAGAAAATTACCTTGAAGAAGAACTTGAATGCAGAATTTTTAAAGGTCCAGAGAGGTTATTTCAAATAGGACTGGTAATGCCATGCAATCGTAATGGATATACTCTTCTAGATGAAGATAAATATGTCAGGCCACTTGGAATGAATATAGAAAGATTGCCAGAATAAGTAGAAATAAGACAAAGATGGCTGAGGCCCATCTGGAATTAACTGCGGCCATGGATGTCAAGGACAAGAGGAAAGGTACATCAATAACAAAAGGAAAACTGAGGATGACACGGGCCTGTTGGTGAATGAAGGGTGGGCACTGATAACACAGGCACTGAATGCCTTCTTTGCATCGGTCTTCACTGACAAGACCAGCTATCAGGAACCCCTGACCTGGGAGCCCAAGGTAAGGGAATGTTGGAAGACTTTCCCTTGGTTGAAGAGGATTGGGCTAGAGGACACCCACAAGTCCGTGGGCCCAGGCAAGATGCATCCACGAGTGCTGAGAGAACTGGCAGATACGATGCTGGGCCACTCACTGTCATCTTTGTGGCGATCAGGAGAGGTGCCTGAAGGACTGGAGGAAAATGAGTGTCACCTCAGCCTTCAAAAAGGGCAAGAAGAACCCAGGGAACTACTGGCCACCCAGCCCCACCTTAGTCCCTGGAAAGGGAAAGAGTACCTCATTCTGGAGGCCATCTCTATCCACGTGGACAACAAGAAGGTGATCAGTAGTCAGCATGGATTCAACTAAAGGTAAGTGATGCTTCACCAACCTGATTGCCTTCCACAATGAAACTACCTGCATGAATGTAGGGAGAGCAGTGGATATTGTCTACCTCAACTTGAACAAGGCTTTTGACACTGTCTGTCACAGCATCCTCATAGGCAAAGTCAGAAAGTGTGGACTGGATGTGTGGACATTGAGGTGGATTGAGACCTGGCTGAATGGCAGATCCCAGAGGGTTGTAATAGTGGTACAGGGTCTAGTTGGAAGCCTGTCCCTAGTGGTGTCCCCCAGGATTCTATACTGCACCAAGTGGTGTTTAACTTGTTCATCAGTAACTTGGATGAAGGAGCAGATGACTTCTTAGCAAGTTTGCTCATGACACGAAGCTGTGAGGAGTGGCCAATACCCCAGAGGGCTGTGTTGCCCTTCAGAAGGACTTTGACAAGTTGGAGAGATGGGCAGAGAGGAAACCTCTGAAATTCCACAAAGGCAAATGCAGGTCCTGCACTTGGGAAAGAATAACCCCAGGCACCAGAACAGGTGGAGGGCTGACCTGCTGGAAAGCAGCTCTGTGGAGAAGGACCTGGGGGTCCTGGTGTACAACAAGATGTCCCTGAGCCAGCAGTGCCCATATGGCCAAGAAGGCCAATGGTGTCCTGGGGTGCATAAGGAAGAGCATTAGCAGCAGGTAGAGGGAGGTGATGCTGCCCCTCTACTCAGCCCTGTTGAGGCCACATCTGGAGTGCTGTGCCCAGTTCTGGGCTCCTCAGGACAAGATGGACATGGAGTTCCTGAAGTAAGTGCAGCAAAGGGCTATGAAGATGAAAAGGAGATGGAAACATCTCTCTTACGAGGAAAGACTGAGGGAGCTGGGCCTGTTCAGCCTGGAGAAGAGACAACTGAGAGGGGACCTCATCAATATATTTAAGTATCTAAAGGGAGAGTGGCAGAGGATGGAGCCAGGCTCTTCTCTGGGGTGCCAAAGCAATAGGACAAGAGGCAGTGGGCAGAAACTGGTGCACTGGAAGTTCCAGTGGAACAAAGGGAAAATATTCTTTTTACTGTGTGGGTGAGTGTGCACTGTACCAGTTGCCAGAGAGGTCGTGGAGTCTCCCTCACTGGAGATATTCAAGAACCACGTGGATGCAATCCTGTGCCCTGTGCTCTAGGGTGACCCTGCCTGAGCAGTAAGGTTGGACAAAATGATCCACTGTGGTCCTTTGCAACCTGACCCATTCTGTGACTCCGAAATTCTTTGTGCTTCATTAATAATTCTCGCATAGATATTTATGTCTGATCATTTTACTGTCTGATATTTTATTAATTAATTTTGTTCCTAATTGAGGCTTTCTATTGTCCTAGAGGATGGCTAGGGGACATGGCATGAGTAACAGGCTGATCCACTGGGTTTTCTGTATTCATGAGGCTCCACGTCCATGAAGAGGAACTGGAAATCCTTTTCACCAGGGGTTAATGTACGAGGCTCAGAGTGGATGAAGTTTGTGTGCTCTTTTTAATAAGCACTGCTTTTCTTTGCATAGACACTCAAACTCCCTGAATTAGAGCGCTGCCTGAAGGGACAGGTATTATGAAAAGAGCTGCCAAAGCCTTTGTGTGTCAGTGGGAAGCCCCTGATTATCACAAGAGGATCTAAAGGGAAAGGTGACATTCAAAAGACCATTAAGATAAAAGCCAGGATGGATTTCCTTCCAACCTCACTTAATATAAACTTTAGTTTAAAATCCCCTTTCCTGAGCGAATGTGTGATTTCATATCTTATTCCTTAATTGGGTACAGTCAGCTGCTTCAGAAAGCAATTGCTTAGCCAGGAGAGGTAATGAGATTAATTGCAGAGGTAATAAGAATGCCAATATATATGACAAATACGTATTTCTAATCTTTCAGGCATGAAAGCCAAGTGGAAAACATAGTACCAGTTACTTCCAGATGGTTTTCCAGGAGAACAAGCACAGATCTGGTATGGACAAAACTGACTACTGCGTAAACCAGGTTTCCTCATGCATGGTTTTGTGGAACTTTAGGAAATTGAAATGAAGGGTGTCTGTGGCAAATTTTTGTTGTTCTGTTTTCTTGTCCTCTGAACTCCCTTCAAGACTGTTGCCTACAGTGTGCTCTCCAAGGCTCTTCGTAACCTAGTTTTGAATGAAGCATGAAACTGGAGTCTGTCCTTTCTGCCTGAAAACTGTCCTGTAATTTCACAGTTCTCCCTGCTTGGCCAGGGCTTGTAGCTAAGAAATGTTTCAGTTTTGTCCCATTTTCCCTGTTACAACTGTGCAATTTTTCCCAGATACACGGGAGTGTGTGTGTGTGTGACTGGTTCTCCCTTCTGAGCATTAACCAGATTGCAATGTGAGCCTGAGACTTGGAAGTGTGGATTGAGGAAAAAGTGATGACAATAACTGCTAATAGTTACCATTTGTCAAGCATAAAATATACTTCCATTTTGCCAGTCCTTTCCCTGTAAAGCCAGTGATGCTGTCAGCCTGGCTGGTCCCTGGGAGCTGCTGCTGATCAAAGTTATCCTGCAGCTTTAGGATGACTCTGGCCAAGATCTCAAGACCCAGACTAGTATCTGAACAATGCTCCTCCTGTGATAACAGTCATTGGCAGCACCACAAATCCAACTTGCTGTCTTTTCCCTCCCATCATGTACTACCTATGTGCAAGTCCCAGTATTAGCAGAAATAGGCAGTAAATGGATTGCCTAATTTGCACAGCTGGGCCTTGTAGTTCTCAGCTATTGTTGAAGGAAATGCATGAAATGAGCAGGTCACTTCCGTTATGTGCCAGTTCAAAGCTGCGTACTGTCTCCAGGAGTTATGGCAAGCTTTTTCAACAACAATTTCCTTTTTTCTTGAGGGTTTTCTCTGTCTTGCAATGCAGGATCAGGGATCTACCAAACATGCAACAGGTACAGAGCCAGACCCGCAGTGTATCACATCGTGCCTTCAATCGGATGCTGCAGTGAGCGGTTACAGCGAGCTGCCTTTGACCCTGCCTCCCACCCAACTTCTTGGCTCACCACCATGTTAAGGCTGCCTAAAACTCAGCACCTGGCTGAAAAGGAGCTATTTTAGCCTTCAGGAGTTTAAATAATTGCATTAAATTCTCACTATAGCAGGCTTTGATTTTGCTGACCACACTAAAGTGAAGTCCCTGTTTCTGTGCATGACTGATATTTAGTCCAGATGGGAGAAGTTTGTTTTCAGAGGAATTTGTGCAATAGGCATAAGATGAAGCAAACTTGGCAAACAGTTCCACCCACTGTCATGTTATCTGGGTTACTCTGGGGAAGGCAGAGGAGGTGACTTTGGGTTTTGCAGGAAATCAATGGTAGAACCCATCACAGCCCAGCCCTGACTCTCCTGACTTGCCACAAGAGTACAGCTTTTTTTCATCATCTCCTGTAATAAATTGATTAATTTAGTCTGCCTCCAGAAAATATTGATGACACATCTCTTTTACAAAGCAAAGTAAAAAAGTACTTTTAAATTTCTCTCTCACGCATTCTTTATTTCAGAATTTTGTTTTGTGTTTGATTTTTCTGGATTTAGCGTGGAGTTCAGTCTCAGTCCTCATGTTTTTTCCTGTTCTTCATAGATATGTCTGGCAAACTGTCCTAAAATTGCGAGAGCTGGTAGCATATACAGGCATAGCTCTCTGCTACTTGCTGTTCTGTGAAGCCTTTTAGTTTCCTGCTTGGAAACAATCATGCTAACAGCCAGCTCCAAGGAGTTGAAGGTGAAAATAGCCTGAGTTTGCCTTCCTGCTGGACCAGAACTGTTATCTCTCATTCACTCACTACCACTTTGTCCAACTTAATTTTAAATGTACCAAGCAGTAGAGCTTCTGTCACATTGCTTTTGAGAGATAATTTTGTATATCTCACTGCCAAGAAGTCCTTCCTCAAACTCCACATATTCCCTTCCTATCTTTACCCTTGGATGCTGATTCTATCCTGGTATATTTTGCTGGTTGTGTCCTTGCTCTTCATAATATTTAAAACCTCTCAGGTCTTTCCTGTCATCACTTGACTGTTACAAACATTAACTCCTTGAGCCTTAGTCTTCTGTTTGTAAGCAATTCGAGTTTTGACAACAGCTTAGGAGACAACACCACAAATCTTCAAACCTGCTTCATAGGCAGAGTGGTGGAAATTATTCTTTGAACCACCAGTAAAAAAAAAATGGAGAAAAATGTCAGCACAAACAGAGAAATTTGCTTCCTTTGGAGAAATAACGTATGTAATCAATGTTAATTCTGATGAGAAATCGCAAAATAAACCTGCTTTATTTTTAGCAGTCCACCTAGACCTTCTTTGCAGTCATTCATTGCATTCTGTTTAGTTTGTTCATCTACCTCCACTACCTTCCAGCTGCATTAGCTAATGAAAGGTTGCTTAGCCGGGCAGATCTTTAAATGCTTGCAGCATCCAAAAGTAAGAAGGTTAATAGTCCAAATGCTCTAGCATTTGAAGATGCTTACAGCATGAAAGCTTTCTTTTGCATTTTTATTTCCTTAGAAGCCACAGACAATGATTGTAAATGCTTTGAGGATGTGCTTTTGGCATGTGTTGAAAGACACATCCCTGCAGTGGTGCACGTGCCTTGTTTCTTGGGGCAGGGGTGAAGGGCACCAAGGTTCTTGGAACCCAGGAATTCCTGTTAACCACTCACTGCAGAAGCTGGTTGAGAGAGTTGGTCTCTACCTACAAATCTGCTTATTCAAACAGAATCCCCTGAATTGCTGTAGGGGAAGAACAGAGGACTTGGGGGTATTTAAAAGGTCATCTTCCATGACTGACTGTGGTACATCACCAGTCACTGTCTGCATGGAGACAGATTCCTTTCGTCACTGATTGTTCACCCTTACCATGCTCAGAATCTGAGTATTTTGTGATCTGCTCTTCTCTATCAACAAAACACCTTCCCTTCTGCAACCCTCTCAGTCTTTCTATTGCTTCCCAACTAGGATACCCACATTCTTGACAAACTATGACCTTGCATGGTACGGAGATACCTGCTTCAGGAAAATCTGCAAATGTGGATACTGGCACATGGAATAGATTACAAGGGTCAGGGATCAAACAGAATGGTGTTGATTGGGAATCTGCGAGGTGAGGGAAGCTCAAGGCAAGCAAATACCTCTCACCTTGTGGGGTGTGCAGCTGGCACTTCAACATGTGTGTACTCATGGCCAGCAGCCCCTGGGCTAGGACCTGCCATGTGTTTTGATAAGGCACTGTTTATATAGCCTAAGTCATCCATTATTCCTGTCTGTTCTGGTATTTCTTTACATCTGGAGAAGTTTTTGAATTGGGCTACTCCCTGAATAACAGATAAAAAACCAGAGAAAAAAAACCCAAAATAAAATCTTCAGCAAGGCTGAATAATTCATATTTTGCACATATTTTCTACCAGTCCAAAGCTTTTTCCTAATACCTCAACTGCTTAAAGAAAACAATGCATGACTTCTTTGGCATCAGATGAATACGTTAGAAAACCATCCATGTAAATCTGTGGTCTAGTCTTTATCCCACAAGGCAGGTCCTCTGGATGCTGCCCATCTGCCTGACTTGAGCTCCACAGCAGTTGCCAGGGCTAGGAAGAAATCAGATATCCCTGCAGGACTCTGGCAAGGAGAGTATTGGGGCTGGGAGCTTGCAGTCAGGATCGACTGATCACAGAACAGGAGCAGAAGACAGGAGTCTCTAACACGCACGCCTGTGACCCATCAGAAGGCAGCAGGAAGGTGGAGACTGACATGAAATCACTTCTAATGAGTGAACCACTGCAGGGGCTGGATGTGAACTAAACACTTTCGGACTTTGGTCTTCAGACTTCTCAGCAACAGAAGATTGCCTAAAAGGCAGTTTCCTCAGAACATAGGATAAGCAGTCTAGCAAATGTACATATGCCTTAGCAAAATGAATTTTAAATGAATCTACCATGTAGAATTGCAAGCTTAGTAGATTCAAGGAACATGTGATAAGGTGGAATATATTTGGGTCTCAGTAAAACATTTAAAAAGAGTTCATCAAAGATGATGCAAATTGCCTTGGTCCTGACATAGACTTAGCCATTTTTAAAAATGCCCAAGGTGCTGCTAATAAAGGATAGCTGGCAGCAAGGTATCAGTGGAGAGCACAAGGGAATCAGGAAGCAATGATGAGATATGCAATGTTAAATAGTCTGCAATCTATATTCAGAAAAATCCCCATGCAGGAAGCAAATGAGGTAATAGGCATTACCTGGATGCTGTTCCTGGAGAGTACTGGACAGGGAGGAGCTGTAGGTTCAGGGAAAGGAAAGATGGTTAGAAACAACACGGTGAAATTTGTGGAAAATGCAAGATGATCCCAAAATATGTCAGCTTACTGGGGCAAGCCTGGGGGCAGAAACCCAAGAATTTTAATCTTGAGAACAGTAAATGATACATAAAGCTGCAGTGCAGCAGGCTCACTATGGTATTATTCTTTACTAATTTCCATGGTATCTGAGCACTGCAGAGATATAAATAGACACTTTCTGAAGAAACTCTTCTCTCTACTAGGATACATTAGGAATTTTATTTATCAATTTTTGTGTTTTGCAGTGATGAGGTGGGGCATATTGAGAAGAAGTGCTTGAATTCAGGCTTGGTTACAGTAAGATCATCCCGTTCTTGAGAGAGAAAAAAGAAGCTGTGCTTGTAATATTGCTGGTGACACTCCTCTGTCCTGATCTATTGCAAGGTTTGCCCCAGTGCAGAAATGACCACTACTCCTGATAAATGTTGCTGATGTGAGTGCCTGTCTCTGAAACACACTCATGATGAGGAGTTGGAGCTTGAATCTAATCGGCTACTGAAGGAACAGCCCGAGGACTGCCCAAAGCACTGGTATGGTACCTTCATAGCAGCGCGTGTGGGAGAACATGTGGGCTGCTGAATCTTCAGGCAGATGACATGATATTTTATTTCACTCTATTTCTAGAAACCCCAAAGCTTCGTTCCTAAGTGGTGTATGGTGCATTAGTGGTGGTGGGAGGTGGCAAATGCATGATTCAGCGCTGCCTGGGTCTTTATCCTTCAGTACAGGCCCATCATAAACAGTGGGAAGAGCTTCTAACTAAGGGCTGGAATAGGCTATTTGGCTGTGAGGGCGGTCCTGAAGGATGCCCCTGGGAGAGGGGCATGTGCTGCTGCACATGCTCTGTCTCTGTCTTGTAAACCTGCCCTGCTTTCTAACACATCACACTCCACCTAATTTTAGGTATGTTTTAGACCTGTTTCTTATGGAAATTTCATGGGATCTTCTGGACTACCCTCTTTGTCACCCTTATGATTAAACTTGTTAGCCAATTTCAGCCAAAAAGGGGCTTCAAAAATAGCACTGGTCCTCTAAGTTTCACCAGAAAAAGTTACGTGCAGGAGAAAAGAGAAATTGTCCCCAGGATTTCCTCTGAGAGTCACCAGTACTGCAGCACATGCCAGCTTGCATGTTGTCACCAAAGTATGCTTCTGAGGAGAGCTGTAAGGCAGAAAAGCTGAAAGGCTGGAAGGAGAGAAGAGCAAATTGTACTGTGATTCACTTAGAAAGCCAGTTAACCCCAAGGCACAAACCCAGAGAGAGCATGGCTGGTCACTTCTGTTATTCACTGGGCTGCTCCGTCCTTGCTCTGGATTTGGCCCAGCCCCAGGCAGCTGGACAGTGCTGGCCATGTAGGGTCAGGAACTGAGGTTAGGGACAGCTGAACAAACCCCGTGTTTCTGCACAAAGAGATCTTAATGCGAAGAGGAGAAGGCATCAGCCATGTCCCCAGACAAGTACCCTAATGTCCATGAATCATAAGTTGCTCTGCAATCACAAGGCTGAGTCCTGTCCTTTTCCCCCGGTATAATCCTATTAAAGATCACAGGGTTACAGCTCATCGTGCAAGAAGAATTTGACCTGTGCTTCCCCCCAAGCTGCCAAATGAGGGTTAGTCCGTGATGAGGGTTGTTGCTATGCTGAGGAGAAGGCAAATGAGGCAGGTGTTTGGGGAAGACGTTGTGTTTTCTTAGTTTTTAACTGCTAATAAGGCAGCAGAGGAGAACAGCACATTGATTGATTCAGTGTGTCTTGGGACTGGAAACACCCTCATTTGCAGCTGCAGGAGCTGCTCAGCTCTGTTAGCCAGAAAAAAAAACAGGACATCAGCTGTAGAAGGGCCTCTTCTGCATGTTTCCTTTCACATAAAATTACAGTGGTGGGCTTACTCTGTGCTGCCTTAGTCTAGCTACAGTTTAAGTGCCTTAGACCCTCACCCTGGGAGAGGTTGAACTGGAGCTGAAATATGAACACTTAGTGGCACAGCAATAAAATTACACTCTAAGATGTGATGGCTCTTCACAGGCACAGGCTCCTCTCAGAAGCAGCACAGTCTGCAAGCCGAGATCCTAGCAGAGGGAGTTTTTGTCGGAGAGGACTGTGCAAATTACAGCACATCAGTCCATGAACATTAGAGGTCAGATAATACTGAGGGGCGTTTTACCCCCAAAGGTCCTCAAGCTTCCAGCCTCACAGTCAGATGCCTGCAAGGGTGTCATGCTTCATGGACACTGCCATCTGTGGAGCAGGAAAAAAGGGAGAAATCTGCCAAATGATTTGCAACCACAATAATCTAGAGATGATAAATGATGAGCAACAGCAGTGTCATCAGCTCTATCCAAACCAAGCATTAACTGTTCCTGCAAGTGTCAATAAAGGAGAAAAGATAATCTTTTATGCTGCCCAGGGACATTCTGCTTGCTCTTTATAAACACTGAATTTCACCTGACTTCCCTGTGTAAGGCAGCTTGTGCTATTGCTAATTCACTGCCCAAGAGCCTGGCAGGCATCACAGTGCTTTGGCTAAGGCTGTGCAACAAGCCTCCAAAAGGAGGGTCTTCTGCACAGGGGCTGTGCCCTGGCCCTGTAGCAGCCGCTGGTCCCCTCCCAGACACTCGGGAAGGCCACCAGTTCATGGCATTCTCAGGGGATTTCAAACAAGTATGAAGCCCTTTAAAGTACACCTCAGCCTCTTAGAGCAGCACAACTCACGGCTACTGGGGAAAAAATGCTGTGCTCATAGAAAGATGTAGCTGAGTTAGTCCTGGTACATTTGTTTTAGGTGCATTTAAAAAGTCATTAAAATATTTTGCTTTTACCCCATTCTGTATAGCTCCCACTCCCCTGGAGAAGTGCTAATGGTTAAGCTGGACTGAGATCTCCCCTCCAGCCTGGCTAGGCAGGCGGCATCAAGCATGGCAGGGAACATGTATGTGCATGTGCAAAGGGCTGCTTGAAATTTGGGGATTGCTGCTCGTCTTAAGCCCTTGTTCTTGGTTTTGTTCTAATGCATAAATGAAGATACTCTTTCCAGAATTGCCCAAGAACCAGAAATCATAGGAAACACGATGGCAGACATAGCTACTTTTTTGCATTCTGTTTGGTGAGACACAATTCATAGACCTGGGGTAGCTGCTGCTTTGAAGTGATGGGACCTCTGCTGTTATAGTGAAGAGGTCTGGGTGCACATATTTAGCTGCAGAGAGTGGGAGAGATGACAAGGACCATGCCAGTTTAAGTCAGCAGTTGTCAAGGGCTTCCTGAGTCCGTATCTCCCAGGAAACACTTTATCAGGGAGCGTAAAAGCCCTGCATTCCCAGCTATCACATCTCTTTCAGTGAAGGGCTGGGGAAGTGTGCTAAATTTTGGTGGGTTCCAGAGGAGCCAGGAAACTTGTGGGGAAAATCCATGTGTGGTACTGATGCAGTGCTGCTTGCCAAGCACCAGTGGAAATCTTCCTTCATGTTTGAAATTCCATGGAAAATAAGGTTTGAGTGTTATTAGCAACTTAGTATTTTTCCACTGGAAAACATTTTCTTGCAAAATTTACTACTGTTTCCCGTTATGTCTGTAGGGCCTTTATTTGGTGGAAAATGCATTTTGCCCAGCATTATTTTCAAATGGAGACAAACAGCTTCATGTCTTCTTAACATGACCTAAGGTTGAAACCCTAGGTCACTGTGGGTGCAGAAAATTCCTGTTTAGGACAGACCCTTGCACATGGCAGCATTTGCAGACAAAGCAATTGCAGGCTCTCAAACCAGTCACCAGCACAGAGGTGAGAGTTGTCCTTCTGCTTTCGTACTCAACTTGCTGTCTTACTGAATAGCTTGGCTGCAGCTAAACTTGGCTCTGCTATCCAGACTTCTTTTAATAAACTTAAGTCTGTCAGAGTGCTCAAGAAAGTTTGATACGACATCACTGCTGAATCAACAGAAACCAGTGTTGAGTGGATTTGCTTGCAAATGCATTCGAGACCTCAGCTATAACGCCAAAGTTTGGAGTCATTCAAAACACCACAGATCCCTTGTGATTTACAACCATCTAATTAGTGCTTTAAAGCAGTTATGGGCAGAGAAAGCAAGGGTGACATCCCACAAATAATACTTGCCCATGAGAATAGAAAGAAAATAGAATGAGATCACACCAATTCTGGAAGCCGTTTACAGCCCTGATGTGCCTCTAGATACCATTCTGAAAAGAGATGCCCCATAGCCCCAGACTTATGGGAATATTCGTATTCATTTTGATGGAATGGGCTCCAAAGCAAACCCTCTCCTGTGTAGCCCTTCCTGCAGCGCTAAACCTTGGCCAGAACCAAGACAAGTCTTTTGTAACTTAACTGCATCACTCTTTCTCCCCTTCACTGCCACCATGTGCCAGCGTCTACTCTTCCTCCAGCTCCAGATGATGTGGGCAACACAAGGCCAGTTGTTGTTTAAACGTTTCTAGCCTGTCCCCAGGGGGAAAAGTTAATTGTCATCTGAAAGAGGAAGCTGTATTTTGTGGTTGAAGCAGTATTTCCCAACCTTGTGGTTACCAGAGTAGTTCCAGAGGGCCCACAGACCAGAGGAAAAGTGCACAGCAAGTGCAATGGGTAGGGGAAGCTGTGTCTGATGAATACATGCTTCTGCTATTTGGATGATAAAAGGATCTTTCTTCTGTCTCTAACACATGTAGATACAGGGTTATCACAGCAGGCTGCTGCCAAGCAGCTCCCTTGGACAGCACCATAGGTGACTGTCTTCCAAGCTCCTTCAGATGGGGAGTGTAGGAGAAGGTACCACTGGAGGAAATGCCAGCAATGGGGAAAGAAAAACGAACAAGCTGGGGTGGGGAGGACCAAAAATAAAGCAAAAAATGCTGGAAGGTAAAAAAAAAAAATAGAGGGGAGATTAACAGGAAACTGAACAGCTGAGGAAAGAGATGCCAATGAACACAAGACACAGCCAGTGATGAGGTGCTCCAAGGGAGGAAAAATGGAATGGCACTATAGGACTGAGGTGGATACCTGGGAGATGTTGTTCCCAGCTCACATTTGGTCTCCAGGTTCAGAGTGTGCTGGAGCAGTTCACAGAGAGGAGCTCTAACATGATCAGCATCACCTGGCCATATGGTTGCTGTCTGGGAAGCTCCCAGAGCAAGCTGTAAAAGCAGCAGAGGCAGGTCAGCAGCTGGATGTCCAGTCCTGCTGTGTCCTGCACTGACACAGCTGCCACACGTGCCAGGTCTGCTGGCAGCGCTGACAACAGCAGGGACCTTCTTTAGCTCAGGCTCTGAGCAGGTGCCCTCATCGTGTTGCCTCTTCCAGCACCAGCAGCTGGCTCCAGCCCCAGAGCACCTGAACACTGCAAGACTTCTTGCTCCAGCGAAGCAGAAAAGAGTTAACTCCCCCTCAGTTCTCCTCCAGAAGAGAGAAGATGGAAATGCTTCATACTGTGCTATTTTTAAATCGTTCAAGAAACATATTACTAACAGAAGAACAGCATAACTGACATTTCCCAGAATCAGCTGATGAAAGTGCACAGCACAGCTCCTCTTGGGCAGTCCAGGGAAGGTAGAACAACTTAAAATAGCTTCCAAATAGAAGAAAAATGCAGGAAACCATTATAGAGCTCTGTAGGCAACACCCCGAAGTCCACTTTAGCTATTAGCCATTGTACTTAAGGCAGTACAGAGAAACTGAGCAATGAGACCACTGGAAGATTTGTTTCTGCATTGAATCCTGAAATAGCTTCAACTCATTGCTAGTGAAAGGCATCACAGTGACAGGGCCAAAGACCAGAGGCATCTACCCAGATGTTACATAGACCTCTGTAACAATGGTCTTGTTTAAAGGAGTAGTCCCCAGCCCTTTAGACTGTGGGATGAACGACCATGTGATGCTGTGGGAGCGACCTGTGACATCTCTCCACTGTGGGCTGACTTGAGACCCACAACTGGCTTCAGATGATCTGCCAAATGACTCACATTTTCCTTATGGAAGCTCACTCAGAAGCAGGGACAGGTAGGATATGCAAGGATCTGAAATGTACCATGTAATCAAATAATTACTGCTGCTCTTAAGCAGCAGAACAGTGTCTTTCTGAGGGCTTTTTATTTCTGAGGGCAGTTAAAGATAAAATTTGCAGTGGTTAGTCCAGACTAATTTTCATGTATAATAAATTCAGATATGAAAGAACTCAAGCTCTTATGTGGTCTGCAGGAGGCAGGAGGTCAGGCAAAGAGATTATTCTGGCCTCATCTGAGTTTATAGTGTCAGAAGGAACACAGTTTCTTGTCAAAACACACCAGTGAGCAATGGTGGCAGCACTGCTGGGAGGTGTGCTGCAGTGAGAAGCAGGTGTCCTAAAGAGCCTGTGGGGAAATGCTCTTCCTGTTGCAATGGATAGCAAAATGTCTACCCAGGTCGTAAACGTGGCTTCCCCTCTTCCCCTTCGTTTTCCTTACAGGTTAGAAAAAAAAAACCCAAGCCTTCCTTCCTTCGTTTTAAGGAAGCAAAAATGAAATGCAGTTTTTGTGCTGCAGCTGGCTGTGCTCTCATCCTGAGGAGCGAACAGACTCTAAGGTGAGAGCCTCCTTCCAGCTGAGGAACACAATCCTTTGACAGGGCAGGATGCTCCAAAGTTCTTTTGGTGCTACCTTCAAACCTGGCATATGCAGCAGCCCCCAGCGCAGTGCTGTGCTTGTAATGTCCCGAGCCCAAGCTGGGCTCGCATCATCTCCGTGCTACACTGCTGCAGCGGTGGATGCTGGAGACAGCATCTCCCAGCCTTTGAAGAGTTTGCAGAGGAGAGCAAGCTAACAAGCCTGGGAGCAGTACAAGCATATCTAATGTGGGACGAGTTATGCCTTCCTCACTTACAAGCCATCTTTTGTAAATATTTGCAGAGGTACCTAGCAGGAGGCAGGCGAAATGCACAGAGATAGGGAATTTTTTCAGTCATAAAGAAGATATATTAGCAGCTACCAGTGGTAGCATAGACATGCCCCTGGACAAAATACAGGCTCTAGGAACTGCCTGGGGACCTGGTACAGGTTATACTCTGAACAGCTACTGTGCACGAAGTCACAGTTATGTTTTGATTCAATCTTTTCACTGCAGGGCACCTTTTAGATACAAGGAACTTATCTTACTGCAGCGCAAGCGCTGCAAGTTAGTTAGAGACGGTTGTTAAAAGATCACTAACATGCTTTGTTCTCCAGTAGAAAGGTTGCATTCATCTCATGAAAGAGATCCAGAAGCCCAGTGGTGACATTTTCAGTCTGGCTGTGATGGTACTGCATGTGGAGAAAAAAAGTACTCCCGCAAGAGGGTTTAAGATTCGATGCTCTCCTTTCAGGAGGCTTCTCTATGCAAACTCCAAGTTTTCTTTCATGGTGAGATTCTCTAAAGTGTCAAGTAAATTTGTACAAAAGGATGGGGTCTATTTTCCTGTGGTCTTCTGTTCTTCTACACGAACTCTGCCAATGCAGGCCACCAGTGGCTCCCTGGTATGATCCTGCACCTTTGATCAGGTGGTGGGGTCATGCTGTTTGCAGTTCGCCTAAGGCAGGGGTTTCAGAGCTATCCTGTCCAGGGAACGGACTGGCAGGGCTCTGGCCTGAACAAAGTCTTAGTCCTTTTCTATCTAACATCTCCTACTAAAGGAGGTCTAAACTGTTCTGTGAACACTTAAGCACTGAGAAGAGTGACAGAGTGGAAGGCCACTGCATGTCTCCTGGCCATATAGATGAAGAAGCTGTCTCAAAGAGGGGTGAAGATATTTATCTGGGACTGCAAAACAAGTAGGCAGTAGAGCTAGGAGCTGACTCTCAAACTTCTCTGACCCAGTCACTAGAGTAATCTTCCTTCCTGGCAAAAAACCCCTAGGAAGGACAGCTCAGGAGTGAGTGAGTGAGTGAGTGAGTGAGTGAGTGAGTGAGTGAGTGAGTGAGTGAGTGAAAGTCTGTGTGCAGGGTAAAAATGAGCATATCCATTGTTATTCTATGTTTTGTGTGTGCAAAGGGGAAAGAGGTGGTGCAATTTGCCTAGAGGGTGGTTTCCACAACTGGAAATATTTAATTAAGTGAATTACTCTCCTAGTAGTACTTTAAAAGGCATTAGACCTAGCCTGAGCCCCATTGTGATATGCTCAGAGGACTGTGAGGAATTTACTGTCAGATTAAGAGAGACAAAAAAGGTAGAAGTCGAAATGGTGGCAAAATGCAGTTTCTGGCTCCTTGTCAAAGCACCCACATGCCTCATTACCTTGGTTTAAAGCCAACAGACTAGCTTAACAGGGCTGTTTATTACTCCCTCCCCTTCCATCTATATCAAAAATGGGGTTTCAGCTACAAATCCTCCCTTCGCTAAGTTGCACTTTGCTTTTATTTTTTTGGATATATACCCTTTCTTAGAGCACCTCACAGAAGCGTGGCGTTTGCATACAGCTGATAAGTGCCACCTGCTGAGGACGCCTCTCGGGCCATTTCGAACAATATCCCGTCTCCATACCAGCTGTTTCTGCTGGGAACGTTATTGTACCCTGCTGCCAGTCTTGGAGCCAAATGATCTTGGGGAGGAGGGGAGAGAGTGTTAATGAGATAATAAAAGTACACACTCACTATTTTCTACTGCAGCATCGATGTGGCTTTTTCTTGACTTTAAAACCTGTTTAGACATTGGAACGTGGCTCTGTCAGAAAGAAATGTTGACTCTTGTTTTTATCGCAGCCCTCACAGCACTGCACCACATGAATCGTCAGCCTTTTCTCTCCCTCTTTACCAGAAAGCATCTGTCCTGTTTTCCTTCATGTCCCATGTAGTGCAGACACCCAAGCGTGGTGCTCAATTCCTTTGCACCAACCAACCTGCCATAAAGACACCCCCAGGAGATGGATATAAATGAGGGACATAAATGCCTCTGCTACAGCAGTATCCCTTATTGCTGAGGGGATGGGACCAGATGAGTGTCTCCACAGAAAAACACAGCTTCAGGAAAGGAATTAGCTGTAACCTGTTCTAAAATTGTCTACCCATATTAGGTACAGTAAATGTTCAACAGGGAAAACAAAATCCTGAAGCACGAGTGCCACATCTGGTGCTGGAACTGCTCAGCTACAGCCCCGCTCCCATCCGTTGCTACACTGCAAGGGCAGTTCCACACATGGGAAGGGGTCAGAAAATGGGTAGAGACATGCAAGTGGCCTTTTTTTCCTGCTCATCACTCCCTGACTGAGAGCTGGACTTGCACCTCCAAACTGCCCACAGAGCCACTGACCATTGACCTCTGGGTTTATATTCAGCTAAGTGGTTTCTCCTATAAGGCTGTGCCAGGTCCCCATGGCCAAAGCTTCTCCCTTCTCTTTCTGCAGATTCTGCTGAGGAAGATGTTACTTAGCCTGTATCTACACCCTACTACACAGTGTTTCACAGTGATTCAGCTCCCGGTGTGCTGAAACCACTGCCTGCTGTACTGGCAGTATAGTCTCAGCAGTTTGTTGCAGCCTCATTCATATCTGTACCTTTCTCTTCTTCCTGTCTTATCCCCGGTGTGTCAGCTGTTTGCAGCAGGAACCCTCCATGTAGGTGTCAGCCACCTCCACCATCAATGACTCCTTAATCACAAAATACTCGAAGTTAGCAATAAGAGGGACAGTCATCTTAGGGCAGCACCATTTAAAAAGTCAGAACTAGGCGTGAATAAGCACATGATTTTGTATTCAGTTATCCTAAACTTTAACAAAGCTTTGGTCTGAACAGCACTACTGTTCCTACAGTCCTTCCTATCCTGAATGATCCTCCTTCATACAAATGCAAGCAGAGCTCCCAGAGAACCAGCCTATGAACTTAGCTAATTAGCCAGCTTGCTTGGGGGGAACACAGATTAACACCTGGCTTCATCTCTGCTGATGAGCTGTCTTCAAAAACCTGTTTAGGAGGCAGGGGAGCCCTTCAGCTGAAAGGAGATTTTAATAAGGTCTCTGCGTGCTCACTCAGGGCAGGGAGGTGAGGATTTTGCTCAGCACCTATACTGCCAACAATGTGTAAGTGGGGATGTGTGGAGCGGGATGGGGTGAGGGGCTCCAGCATCCTGGTCCATTGTTGCCTGGCAGAGCAAGCAGCACACAGAGGTTGCTTTCGCATCCTCACCTACTTCTCTTTGGTTTTAATAGGGATTTGTTGCAGCTGTAAGTACTACTCCAGTTCTTCTGAAGCATTGTGAAAGAATGTGATGATGTAGCTTTATTATTTTTAGCCTATGTTCCAAAGTGAATTATGCTTACACAACTACGTCTCTGCAGCCCTACCCTCCCTGCCCCTTACACGCAAGCACTCATAGCTTTTACATTCATATGCTAATTTTAAACAAATTTGAGAGGGAGCAGAGGTCTCAGAGCTGTGAAGGATAGCTCCCAGCGCTGGCATGTGGGCAGGAGAGAGGCACACGCACATACAGCAGGTAGGCTGGAACAGCTTGGCCCCGGACTGTGTCACAGGCGGCTCCCAGCCAGCCTGACGTCACAGGCGTTAAGGGGAGGGTGTGGAAAAGACCGGGAGGGGTCAGGCATAGGACACAGCGGAAATTGTGGGGAAGGCTGAAGGATATACGATGTAAATCTGTGGACCTCAGCAGTGGTGCCACTGAGGAGCTTCCTGATTTGTCCGAGAGCGATTGGTGCCCTCCGCACAGGTCTAAAGAAATTTGTCTACAGTATTCCTCAGTAGGTCTAAACTCTGTTTGAATGGATTAAGAGAACGTTGGTAGAACCTGCCTCAACATGTTTGCTGATTCTGGTTCTAGCTTAGACAGGACAAAAAACAACCTGAATTGAGAGGAAAATGACTTGGGGGGTGGGAGGGGGCATCATTCACTCTTTCTATGAAGAGTAAGCCTGAAAATGTAAAAGGAAATCCAAAGTTTAGAGTCCCAGGCTTTATCCTCCCCGGTGAAGATCGTTCTCCCTTAATGTGCAAGGGCTACCAAAGCTCTGAGACGTTTGTTAAAACCCATACAAAGCCCTATCCAGATGAGAAATACTTTGCACAGCAAAGTAAAAGGGGTTGTGTAAGTGTGTGTGGGAGCTACTATCCTGCTGGATAGGGACTCCTAAGCCCTCCATGGTACTAAGCCAGCCTGGCAAAGAAGAGATGCTGCTGTATGTGAAGTACCTCCCAGGGATATCAAGAACCTGTCTCTGGGTTTTGAGGCTTCACAAGCCAGGGTGAATGGGTGACGGGACTTTCTGGGTAGAAATGCAGGGTATATGGGTGCCTGCATCACCATTCAACGCGTCCTAGGCATTTGATACTCAACATCCACCTGAAAAGTGATAGTCATTAGGCATAAGATTCATTGTGTACAAAGGATGAGGAGATAGCTAAATTCAAAGGGCTTATGATGAATACATGAGGCAATTTGGCCTTTTATTTCTGTCTGAGCATTGTTCTCCAGCATTTCCCCAGTAGAGTAGTCCTGCTGGAGAGCTGGGCTCTTTCAGAGGGATATTTCTTTGATGGTGCTGGGTACAAGCTGATATTTAGAGGCAGAGCCACAGCTAACACTAAGTCTATTTGGTGGCACTAAAGTCAGGCTGCATATAAGCTTATTTTTTTCTATTTTATGATTCAGATTCCCTTTAATTTTTTTTATAATTACTATGGCCAGTAGCCAATCTTTCAACAATTAGGACATTCTTTCGCTCTATCAAGCATAAAGTTTAGAGGAAACTCAATTCCATTTGAAGTACCATAGTGTAAGAAAAAGAACCTCTTACCTTGAAAATGGAGTGCTGCTGACGGTCAGGAGACCTGAGCTGCCTGTGGGGTCAGCCTGCTTATGCCCTGGAGAAAAGTACTAGGATCAAGCTCTTTTCTGAGTAACCTTTCATTTTGAAAGTCTCACTATTTCCATGCCTCTCCTGAAGACTCTGATTTCTGTTGTAGAGCTTGCTGACAGTTTTCATCTTCCATTATTCGTGGTTGCTTCCAGAAATAGAGCATGTGTATAATCCTTTTATTTTTTAAATTTTATTTATTATCATTTTTGGCTACACCAGCTTTGTATAATTATGCTCCCATGACTATATTACCGTTGGCTTTTATAATCACAAGAAGCTTGTAATGAAAGAGGAATGTAAAATTACTAAAATACCAGCTTAGCTCTTATTTTTAAGCTAAGGTAAGCACTTACATGAGACACACACTTGAAAACAGTCAACTTACTCTGACATTGTGATTTCACAGTAGGCCAGATCCAAACCTTATTACAAATCTATAGAAGATGATGCCTTGGCCGCATAAATCAGAAGTGCCATTTCACAGGAGCTAAGTGGAGTTCAAAGGCAGCCCTTTCTGCATTTGAAATGCCAAAATCTGATATGATAGTATGTAGACCACTCACCAAAATAAAACAAATCTGCTTTCTCCTCCATGACTGCAAGATATAATAACTCTTTTATATTTAGCCCATTTAGATGGTAAACTGCCTACCACTGGGCAATGCCATTCCAAGGAAGACAAAATAAAAGCTACCAAAATCAAACCAGTCAGATCCTCAATGATTCAGGCAGCTAAAATCAAGGAATTAACTGAAAGCACAATAGCTTTTAAAGCCATGAAGCACTACAAGGATCAGTTTCTACCTGTTTTAGAGTATGGTAAAGGTCAATAGTGTCTTCTGCTATCATTCCTTTGCAAAAGGGGACATTCACGAAGCAGCCTAGGGAAGGCTGGCCCAGCCAAGTGGGGTGTTCAGGGATCTCTTCAGGTAGTAAGGGGAACAGTGAAAGGTGAGGGGAGTTGCAGAGGAGCAGGTGCTTGGCCAAAGCTTGATCCTGCTGTATCCTGTCCATGGTGGTTGGATCATAAGAAGCCAGCTGTGCCAGCTGAGTAGTTTCCAGGCGTGAAGAAAAGGCAAGCTATTACTGCTGGAGTTGGAGCATTTCTGAGCTCTGTATCTAAAATCTTTGCCTTTTAATGTGCAGGTAAAACGTAATAGAAAAAGTGTGTTCCTCTTGCCCTGATCTGTCCACTTGTTCCCACTCTTTCTTGAGGCAGCATGGCCAGATCCAAAGACACCACTTCATGTCAGTGAAACATCACCTCTGATAGTTCCTGTGGCAAGTCCTTTGAACCAGAGTTTAGCTTCCCTGTGGTGAGGAAAAGGGACTTATTTCTTACTAATGGGGATAACTTCACTGGAATGATATGTACTCTGTGTTTGAACAAAAAATGAGAAAACCCCCCTATGGACCGTTCCCCCAGCGACCCACATAACAAGTATGTCTCACTGTCCTCTTGTAATTATAATCCCACCAGTAAAGGAGCTGTAGGCTCATTACCTAGCTGCATAATGAAGCACGTTAGCAGGACAGATGGATAGTTGGCAGTAGAGACTGAAACAGGCTAAAATCCAAAGTGCTCTGAAACATGCCCTTGGGCTTTCTCTGAAGCCTGTTTGCTTTTATAAGAGGATTTTAACATTCAGGAGTTCATAAGAAGCTTGCTTGCTTCCAGAAGTTGTCATTGTCTATGGCATAGAAGCCCCAAGTGGTGCTCGGATTCTTCATTTGTGAGCTAACTCTGGCAGTTTGTCACACTGCTCTTAAGATTTTACAGTTGAGTCACCCAGGGAGCAGCACCATTAGTGCCATGGGTTGCACCCTCTCTGTCAGGAGTGGTCCTGGGGAATTTCATCACAGAAACCCCACGGAAACCAACTACCCTTTGGACAGAATCTTCTGAAAATTGTCCTGTGGTCCTCAGACCTCAAAGTAGTATTTTTTTTTTTAATTCTCTTTTCCCACAACTGTTTTGGTGGCCATACCTGTTTCTTTGTCAGGAGGAGAGCAATGTCTGCACTGACATTCCTGACAAATACTGATATACACTGACAGGAGGCACAGGGCTATGTACTGACTAGCAAGGGAGCTGAATCTTGTCATCCTACACATCCAACAGTCTCTTTGTTTAATATTTTCCTATAGCACATGCTGATATCCTTGTATATTTTTAAGGCACAGAAATTGTCCTTAGGAATTTTTCTGCTTGCTATATAGTGATATTTCATATCACTGGCAAAAAACCAAGCTGCTGTTGGACTCTGCAGCAGGTGCCTTGTACAGAGAAGTATGAGGCATCCTTCCACTGCCTACAGGGGCACGATGAGCTCCCTTAGCAGAGCCAGCTTTCTGCACTGTGCATGGCAGGCTGGTGCCTTCTGCCAGGAAGGGGCCTGGCTTGCTGCACCAGTGACCATTTCTGATGTGTATTAACTAGTGATGCCTTAGGTTGTAACTTTTATATTTTTCAGATCCTGTACTGTTTAGTATGTAACTCTGAAACTTCATCTACCCTGTTAGCTACTGTTCCCTCATACTGGTTAGACATAACAAATCCTCTCTAGGTTTGCACTTCAAGGACACATTGCTGTTCCAGGCCCCGAAATACGTTAACTAAAGCCTCTGAACAGGGGGGAAAACTTGGGGTAATTACTTCAGTGCCTGAAATTGTAACTGGAGAATTAACCCTGATATGCAAATGGACCAAACCCATAAAAGTGTGAAAAACCTGTGATCCGGGGTCCATCTTGGGTGTAGCCTCTTGACTGCCCAAGGTGTACCTTTGAAGGCCCTTCAATAAATACCTGCTTTTGTTCTCTTAATCTTGTCTAGCCTCTGTTTTTAGGTAGCCACTCCAAGGCATCAGGAACACAAAACTGCTCTGCTGAATCACATGAAGCTCAGAGGCTACAGTTCAGCTCCCTAGCACGTTGTTACAAACTGTCGTGAAAATAAAAGGGCAAGTAGCAAAGACAAGCTGGTAGCAAAACAAGTCTTACACAAGTGCGTAAGAGAGTAAGGTAGGGATAAGCACTACCTCAGCCCCTGAGGTTGTCTGTAAAACCAGAAAGAAAACTTCAGCTTCTCCTTCAGATCTCATGTGCTATTGGAAGAGTGGTGTCCTTGGGTGTGGTTCCATCATTCAGACTCCTACTAGTTAGGCTATCAACTCCATGGTGACACCACCTGTGGTGGTGTGAGGGGCCAGAGGCAAAGGGTTGTTCAATCTCCCATGCTGAAGCCTGCCTGCTATGCTGGGGTGAGTAGGCTAGGAAGAGGGTTTGTGTTAGAGGTGAAGCCACCATCCTGTACTGATGAAGTGAAACTGACATTTGTCATTGAAAAGAAACCACGATCACTTGAGGCTACCTATGCATATGATCTGGCAATATTGAGAGCAGGAAACAAATGTTGCATGTGTCAGAGTGCACCTGCCACTCCCAAGGTTTCAGAAAGATTTAAAAATCCTGCATTGCTGCATTAGCTTTCCCTAATTACTCTGCAAGACAACAAACATGACAGCACCATTTTGCAGAACACTAAAGTAAGCCGTGTGGATGCTCTCCTATAACTCACTAAGCCATGTCCCACTTGGGGCTGATGATGGATAATCCAAATGCTACTACCCATTTCCTTTGTCATCATTTGACCATATGGCTTCTCAAACTTCCTTTATCTATTACTTCAAAATTGTTTCTCTTTGCAGTGTTAACTTGAGCTAGAGCACAGGTGTTGCCCTACTTTAGCTGCCGTCTGTACGCAAAACCCTGCTGTAGCTTGGATTCTTGGCTGAGATGGTCAAGTGAGCATCCTAAATACACTGTGTAGGGTAGCTGCAGGCTAATGCCTCAGACCACCTGTGGTCCTCCATGGCCTTCCCAGAATTCCCTGCCAAGCATCCAGAAAGGATAAGCATATTCTCCCACAGTACTATCAAAAGCTTACTACATGTCTGTGCTTTGTGCTAGTTCTTGTATTTCATGAAAAGGAGCTTAGGGCAGGTGTGGATCGTACAGCATTTCTGTTGTCATGGGTGCCAGGCTCACTCAAGGTCAGCAATATGACCATAAGTAACTCAAATTGCAGTCACTGGGAGGGTATTGCAAAAATGCAGAAGGGAAGAACAGAAATATCTTCATGAAAGGTTTGTGTTATGTAACCTTCTTGACAAAACAAAAAAGGAGGAAATTAAGCAGAATCGTTAAAAACAAAAACACAGAGTGGATTCCTTGAAACCATAATTCTGTAAAATACTGTATTTATTTAACCCAAGCCTACAAAAATACTAAATAAACTGCCTTCCACTTCAAGCTTGGTCTTGGAGTTTTAAGGAGTGTCTAGGACATTTGTGTCTCTGCCAAGTGTTTGAGTGAAGTACTGAAATAACATATCCAGAAAAAAATGGGAAACTATGTTTTACTTAGGGAGGAGGAGAGTCAGAGCGATTAATCTGCCAGAGGCCATCCTCTTTCTTACAATGAGTAAGTGTTTACTGCTCCTGAGTGGGGTACAGGGGATGTGTACTTTACAGCAGACAAAGATGAATTATCTGGAATAGATAGCAGACATCTGAGCTTATGAAAGAGGTGAAGGATCTATTCATTTTATCTGCAACTGATTCTCTACTGGGCTGGGAATACGCTGGCCAGAAATTCAATATCATGCTACCTAATCCAAAGACAGATTAACTACTTTTAGCTCTTATTAAAGCAGTAGTGTGTAACATTGGATTCAATGCTGTCAGGAAGGCAAGGGTATGACTCACGGTTTAGGTTCCCCCCCACACCCTGCTTTCATTGTTTTGATTTGTTTCTGAAGGAGGTGGCCATGTTGTAATCTCCTTGTAATGAACACGAGGATAGCAAGCTGAAAATAGATTTAGGGGAGTATTTTGCAGTCTCTATAACAACAAAATATATAGATATGTCACAGTAAAGCTTTACTAAACATGCAATTGTTTATGATCTAGGAAGGGACAGGTAGCAATGAAGAACTGAATGCAGTCTGTATTTTTGAAAGCAATGCGTGTTTGCGAAACAGAGGATGTATTGATTGATCCTTTCTGATTTGGATCCAAAAGTTTACATTTCCCTCTGTTTCCATTAAACCTCCCACAGAATATGACCTGGAAACAATACATTTAATGTCTGGCCTTTTTTTTTTCCGATTGCTCGTTTCCAAGTTTGTTTGAATGCGGACATGAGTGAAGGCAAAACACAATGGCTCAGACAGCAAAGAACACCATGCATCTTGTTCTAAGACTCTGTTAATTAAGCCATTAAAGATTGCTGGGGTTGGCAATACCATGTCTACAGGGAGCTAATTACTTGTGCAACTGGTGAAATACCATGACAACAACAAAGAATGACATTTTGTAGACAAGTAACAATGACAAGCTCCTGCCCTGCAGCATGAAGTTGGTAGGGTCAGCCTGTACCCTCCCAAGTCAGAGGGATGTCTCAAGTGAATAAGAGCAACTTAAACCCCACATTTTTGCTGAGAATGTGATTAGAAAGAATGTGGTAAACTCTAACGAACATATAGACTAGAGATGTGTCAATCAGTGCAGATACGCTGCGGCTGTACAGTGCTTATGCTTTAACTTATACTGCTTTAACAGCAGAGCGACAGGCCCAGGGGCCTGCTGATTCACTTTTTCCTGGTTTTCATTCTACACCTTCATAGAGATTATTGGTTTGGTTTAAAAGTCTCTCCAAGGGCATCTGCTTTGGTGTTCTTTTTTTATCTTTTCTCACCAATACCCCCCAAAGGACTTATACTCATTTCCCTTTCTGTGCAGCAACAGCAGTATAGGGGCTCTAATTTGTTTGCTGGAAGCATGTTTTTGTGTTGAGAATTACGTGTTTTCCTCTGAGACCTTTCAAAAGAGCCCACCTCGTGTAATTGCAGGATTTCAGCTGAGGTGTGACTGTTGAAGGATCTCTTTTTGCTCAGTAACCTATATCATTCACTTCTTTCCCTAACTATAAGAGCCTTGATTTTTAATTAATTTAATTTTCTCATTAAGAACAGAGACTAGTTGAGGCATCTGCTAAAATCTATTCATGTAGTTTTTTATAGGAAAAGAATTCAAAGCAAATTTTTATGAGGTGGAAGCTTAAAAGCCTTAAGGGTACTGGCATTAAAACATGGGCAAATACAGACTGGGAAGAGAATGGATTGAGAGCAACCCTGAGGAGAAGGATTTGAGGGTATTGGTTGACAAGAAGCTCAACATGAGCTGGTAATGTGCTGGCCGAATTAAAGACAACCATATCCTGGGCTGCATCAAAACAAGTGTCAGCAGGTCAAGGGAGGTGATTCTCCCTGTCTTCTTCACTCTCATGACACCCCACTTGGAGTAATGGATCCAATTCTGGGGGCCCCAACATGAGAAGGGCATGGGCCTGTTGGAACAGGTCCAGAGGAGGGCCATGGAGCTGGAGCACCTCTCCTGTGAAGACAGGCTGAGAGCTGGGGTTGTTCATTCTGGAGAAGAGAAGGCTCTAGGAAGACCTTATAGCACCTTCCAGTACCTAAACTGGCCTACAAGAAGAGTTGGAGACAGACCTTTGACAAGGGCCTGTTATAGGACAAGGGGAAATGGCTTTAAACTGAAAGAGTATAGATTTAGATTAGATATTAGGAAGAAATTCTTTACTGTGAGGGTGGTGAGACACTGGAACAGGTCACTAAGAGAAGCTGTCTACATAGTTTTATAGGCCTTTATCACATTCAACCTTGATTTTCTCTCCAAAGAGAGGAACGTAAGTCTTTTTAGTCTCTTTAGGGCAGCTTCTCCATCCTCTCAACTGTTCTAGTTGCCCATCTCTAACTCTGCCACATCCTTCCTGAGATGTGGAGACCTAAGCTGCACTCAGCTGCTGCAGATCAGGATATTACATAGCAGCAAAACAGTACCTTTTGGCCTTGATCTCAGTCCTCTTTGTGATGAGACAGAAGCATTTCATGGTACGTGGTGGATGTCTGTATTGCTATATATATGTCAGGACTAATAGTACAAAACTGCAGCTATTTGCCTATCCAAACAGCACAAAATTCCCTGAAAAACCTGTCAGGGGATATATGGATACTTCTAAAGACTGAATTAGCCATTTATTCTGGTGAGTGCTGTTTTTCAAATGAGGTAAAGGGAAAAAAATATCCCGCAAAATTGAAAACCTGCCTGACACTTCTGTAGTCACCCATTTTTTTCAGCATTGTGGAAAAATAGCACTCAACAGGAAGGGTCGGAACTCTGAATTGATGCAAAATTGCTAGGCACAATTTGAAATGAGGAATTTTTAGGTCTCTGAGACCTGGACTTCAGCCACCTTCCTGCAGCTCTCCTTCCTTTTCCTACCCCCACTGGGCAGCATAAGGCATCCAATGAAAGAAAGAGCTGTGGTGACTGGGGACCTAACTATAGGCTCCTGTTTGTGGACACCAGCTGGGAATCTGCTTCAAATTAATACCACCTTATTTTTCCTCTTAAAATGATTCTCCAAAAAGGCAGTGGCCAGAAGTAGAACTTGTGGCAATCTCACTCCACTGAAAACCTGGCTTGTGAGCCTCAGGAGAGAGGGAGAATGGTTCAAAATTGTGAGACAGAAAGCTATTGCAGAAACCACACAGTTTTCCTGGCCTTCTCCAATGGATTTTTCCACCAAAAAGAAAAAAGAAGGCTTTGGCCTAGTAGCGGTAACTTGAGGTTCTGTATGCCCAGCAAAGAGTTTTCCACACCCAGCTTCCTGTGAAACTCTCAGGAGAAGGTGATCTGTTCCACACAGGCACACGGTGGGGAAGGCTTGCAAGGACAGAAACACAGTGAACTGCTACATGAAGCCGGTGGAGTCGCTCACAGTGCCAATTCAGCACTGAATTTCAACCACATTGCTTACTAAACTTCCTGTACCTTCAGCATGAGATGCTGTTGATGCTGTGGAGGTCACACGGAGGAGGATGTTTGGCTGCGAGGGTGCCTTGGTCTCTCTGCTTGCCTGTGTCTCTCTCAGTAGTGAGAGAGTGAGCAGGGCTGGCTCAAGGTGAGAGAATGTTCCTCACTCCTCCACATGACTTATAAGGCCTTGCTATGGAGCTAATCTCAGCACTCCTCACTTTGCAACCTCCTTACATGTTATGCTACTTTTGGCTGGGGTAGAGTTAGTTTTCTTCACAGTAGCTAGTATGGGTCCATGTTTTGGATTTGTCCTGGAAACAGTGTTACAGTTTGTCCTGGAAACAGTAATACAGGGATGTTTTGGTTACTGCTAAGCAGTGCTCACACAAAGCCAAGGCCTTTTCTGCTTCTTGTATCACCTTGTCAGTGAGTGTCTTCAGGAACACAAGAAGTTGTGAGCAGACACAGCTGGGAGAGCTGACCCCAACTGACCACAGGCATATCCCACAGGATATGGCACTATGCGCAGCATGTAAAGCTGGGGGAAGAAGGAAACGGGATACGTTCAGAGTGATGCATTTGTCTTCCCGAGAAACCATTACACATAATGGAGCCCTGCTTTCCTGGGGATGGGCGAACACCTGCCTGTCCATGGGAAGTGGTTAAACAATTCCTTCTTTCACTTTGCTTATACCCGCAGCTTTTGCTTTCCCTATTAAACTGTCTTTATTTCAACCCATCAGTTTTCTCATTTGCACCCTTCTGATTCTTTCCCCCATCCCATCAGAGGAGAGAGATCAAGTGGCTGTGTAGGGTTTAGTTGCTGGCTGAGGTTAAGCAACACATATATATAGACTTGTTACAGTCCAGGCTTTACATTCCTGTGTAAGGTGTGTGTAGTGCATGTCTTGCTACTGCAGGTATGGAATTTACAAATTTTCAAATGACCTTTCACTACACAGTGGATGGATGGAGTTCCCATTGGACTGGGCTCTGCATGGCAATCTGCTAGAGACTGGTGGACATGATATTGCATACATTAGTCATTTACAGTGAGAATGTGCAATAACATCATGAAACCTTTCTGGCTTTGGAAGGTGACTTTCGTGCTACGTGAGGAAAACAGGTTTTTTGTTTGTTGTTTTAACTCTGCAGAGTTACATGTGTCTCAAAGCTTCTCCTAGTTCCCTCTCCTGATAGAGCCCCATTTCCAATAAAGGAAAGGATACACCTATTAGAGCAAAGATATTTTTTGTTGAGCTCTTTCTCTTTCTATTGGTCAGGAAGGATCAGCACTGTCTATTTAACCTTTGTGCTCAAAGACTATGTAATATTTCCATACACAGAGCTCTCTCTTGGTGCTCTTTTGCCCTTTGATGGTTGGCCGGTCAAAGGGATTCCCTTAGACATTCATAAACATGTGTAAATACATTTTAGACCAATCTGGTCCATCTCATCCTGTCTTCTTTCTGTAAATGCCCGAAGTGATCGCTGCAAGCTCCCAGTATGACTTTATAAGAAGCATATGAGCTTTGCACTGTGCATGGGGATGGGAGAACCAAGTTCAGCAGCTTTGAAGCTTGCAGACAGCTGAAGGAAGACAGCCGTAAAAAAAAAGAAATCATATGAAAGAGCATATAATGCAAGAAAACACAACCAGTAATGTTGGAGCTAAAGACTGGAAATTAGCTTTCCAGAAAAAACAGTGAAGAGAATCAAAGAGAAATTGAACTCAAACCTCAGTTTTTCATGTTTAAAAACACTTTTTCATTAGTTTGGAGATTTTTAACCCAGCATTTATCAAAGGAAGAGCCTTTTTACATCCTCCCTTTTACTATTCAAGTTGAGCACTGCATCCTGACCACAAACTACTATCACGATGTCACGATGATTTGCCTTTCTACTGGTAGTTATGGCCTTTACATCCATTTCCAGCTTATTAGGTGGACAGTTTAGCCTTCTGACACTTAGTGAACATAAGTTTCAGCAGAGGCGAATATAAACATTAAAAAAAAAATTTTAAAAAGTAAGGAGATACTTTAAAAAGGGAGGGGAATCATCTGCATTTAATTTCTGAGTATGAGTTTTCAGAATTCACATTATGTAGTCTGTCCTCATGACTCTGAGTGCAAAGAATGCAGATTTTAAATTCAATCCAACTAAGTCCATGTGATTTCAGAACTCACCTTAAAATGATAGTGCAAACCAAAACACCACTCGTTGTTCCTCAGCTTCATTTCCAAAGTCTGTAACAGCATTAGCAGTTATCTGTAGATGCCCATAACTGTTTCATTGCTTAGTAACTACAAAGAGCAGAGCATAGTGTCTCCTGGGAGCACTAGTGAGGCACTGCAAACAGCACATAATCCTTTTTTTTGTGACAACCTCTAACACTGGAGTCCTAAGAGGAGATGAACAACTGGTGAGTAACGTTCCCACAGCTAGCAATTGTGATGAGAAAGTGGTCCAGGCATCTTAATGCCTGATTTTGCAGGGGACTGAGCAAACAGGAGAAGCTAAGTCCTTCCGAAAAGCCCTGGATGGTTGGAGATTTGGGAGAGATGCTGCCCCATCTGCTTGCTGCCAGCTCCCTGTAGTGAGGGCAGTGGTAACGGCTGGGGCTGGGAGCTGGGATCAGCTCATCCCGGAGCCCCTGGGAGCCTGGGTTGCACAGGAACACAGCTGGTTAGCCCTGGGGTCAACAAAGCTGTGAAAATGTTGGACTTTGGAGCCTATCCTTAGGGAGTGAGTATATCGATTGCTGTAGCATGCGAATGTGTAATTGCACTCTAGTGGCCTGTGGACAGCAATAGAGCCAGGACTGTGCAGATGTGATTACAAATATTGTCTACGTGGGCAGTTACATTTACTCACAAACTCCACCACGCTTTTATATTGAATCCTTATTTTGAGGTCACCAGAGCGTATTAAACTTGAGCTCTGTCCTGCTGGAGTGTGGGGGTGGTGCTCTGGCTTCCTCGTGTTCTTTGTGGGTCCTGTGTGCCATAAGGACAGAAAAAAAGAGCCAAGTACTGAGCTGGTGTATTCCTATTAATACTGATCCAAGAATCATAAAACCCCCAATCTATTCTGATATCCCTTTTTCTCAGTCTTATGAATGATCAGAAACTCCTAGTTCGCTTTCAGAGGCTTTTCAGAGCTCTGTTGGGCTTTCCTCTAGCTTTTTACTTTTCATGACAGTCTTGTTTTATCCAACTCTAGCTTTACTTTTGTCATCAAGTGTGTTTACTCTATGTACGTTTTGAAAAAGTGAATCTTACCTGCTTTCAAAATCTTCTTCACATGGATAAACAAAAAGAAGCCTCTTACTCATAATCATGAAAAGCCACAGAGGGGACTAAGTAAATCAGAGAGTTTGCTTGCTCAGAGTATTACGTGCCACAGAATTTGTGCCCTGGCAATGGTTTGGAAAGATACAATATATACAATAAGCAAAGAACAAGCAATAGGAAGAAATGATGTTGTTTTTGTAGACATAGTCAGAAATAGTCTGCAGAATTAATTACTTTAAATGGTTAGGCAAGCTGAAACAATTTAACATCTGTGGATTTATTTTTTTTGCCTATGTCTTAGGAGAGATAGCAGTGATTGGCGGGGCGTAGCACGGTCATGTGCATGTCAACTAAATGCAGAACAGTTGTTAGCTCCAGATATTTGCTGAGGATAGGCTTTCTGAGCCATAGAAAATGATGCTGACACAAGTGTAGTATGCATGAGAGAGAGATGTGTGTTCAAAGGATAGGACATCATGCCCATGTGGGACTGGCCATACCCTTGTTTTTTAACTTGGCGACTTGAGGTCTTTTGTTCCTTTTGGTAAAGAGCTTTGGGATCTCTGCTATCTACCCATGGAGTGTATTATTATGAAAGAGTTCCCTTGACTGCTCTTTCCACAGGCAGACTTTGGCCTTTTTCCAAAGGCATATTGTATTTGCATTGATCACGCTGCTGGCTACGTGACCTTGTCATTAGGAAAGCATGAAACATAAAATACGAGTTACTTGGACTCCTTCTTCTAGTATTATTCATTGTTTTAATTTTTGATCTCTGAAAGAGATTGCAGAGCCAGCAGGAGGTCTGTTTGAGACCCGCTGACACCATGGAATTTGTGGTACTTTAATTATCCAAATGATCTAAACAAAAGAAGTTAAACACTGGGTAGTGTTATGACGGATTGTTAACTGTAAACTGCAAAAATTAATTTGGCAGCTGGAATGGCTACATGAAACTCTGGAGGCTGCTCCTCCAACACCCCGACTAGGGCATCAGATTAAATGTGCGGGATAAAATAAAGCTGGAAGCATTCACAGAAAATTGTTTCTATACTCAAAAGCACTCTTTTTTCTCCGTTATATTTCTCTCAGTCATTATGGTGGGCGTTATTGTTCTTCAGGTCAGTTCACAGTCCCTGCATCCCTCTTCCCCTTATGTTCTTTGAGTGTTTACAGTTTTGTATTCATTTAACATGCACACTGATGCATCAAGCCCAGCAAGTCAGCATGTTCAAAAAGTACAGAAAGCAGTGCTTTCTGCCATAGCACATTAGTCTGTGGCTGTGAGTTCTGTATGCCCTGGATGCTAAAAGAATGTCCAGATTAAAAAAAAAGAAAGATAATATATTAAAAAAAAAACCCAAACAAACAAAACCAAATTTCTTGGCTATATTTGTGGCAGAAAAGTCTGTCAAGGGTGGTTTAGTGGATGTGGATACAGCAAAGTTGAAGGAGTCCTTAAGCTGCAGCTTGCTAGAGAGTATTCTGGGAAGAATAACCCTGTGCTTGCCCTTTGCTAAGCATGCTTTAGTGGCGGTAAGACAGTGGCCTTCTTTGGCACCCTCACCTTCTTATGGTTTTGTCCTGAAGGTGAAAGGAAGGATTGGGTCACAAGGACGCTTTTCCCCCTTTCACTGCCAGCCTGCTCTTAGGAGACAAGGCAGGGAGTGTTAGGAAACATCGTAAACCCAAATGTAGCAATGTAGTTTGCAGTTTCTAGTAAAGTGGTCTTCTTTTTCTCCTTGAAACTGTCTTTAAGAAAAGCCATGTAGAGCTAATTACCTGTGTGCCTGCAGCAATTTTCCTCACACTCAGAACATGCAAAGCATCCTACCAAAAAATCACAGAAAACTGCCATAATGGAGCACTTACAACAATACTCTGTAACAGGAGTTGATCTCAGTATTTATTTGTGTATTTTTAGCATGTAAACGTATGTTTGTCAAAGTCTGCAGTGCTGCCAGTACCTGTGACTTTTAATTCATCTCAAAGTACCAAGTATTTTTGTTAGCCAGGATTGCTACAATTGACTTCTTAGGAGAATCTTCATCTTCTGAAAATAGAAACAAATGGGTGATCATGAAAACTGAATCAGAGGAGATGGGGAAGAGGAATCTGAAGCTGACTTGTCAAAGAGTAAGTATTGGGAGCAAGGAAGACAGAGCTTACAAGAAGTCAAGAGGCAGTGTTCCCATGGTTTAGGAGAGGCAGCTGAGACCTGGGATGACTAACAAAATTGTACAAGCTTCCTTAGATGGGAAACTGGGCATTAGCCAAAATATGGGTGAAGCTGACAACAGGAATACACTTAAATTTAGGGAGAAATTTGGGCAAGGAGAGGGAGAGGAGGAAGTGTACAGACAATTTGGAAAGAAAGGACAGAGGGGAAAAAATGGGTAGAGAATCTCTTTCTCTTAGCAGTCACCTTCCCCGAGAAAGCAAAAATTTCTGTACCTTCCCATTGCTCCACACCACAAGGGTGAGGGATTATCTGCACAGTCAGTTATTTCCTTGGTCTAAGTAACAGAGGTCTGTGTAGGGGGACCTAAGTGTCACAGATGACGTGTAACAGCCTGATACTACAACATGGAATTTCTACTTTTATAATCTGAATAACTATGTACTGCGCTCTCTCTGTCTTCACCAGGAAGATTTCAAAGTCAGGCCTTCAATGGCTGGAAATAGCAGGGTTAAGAATGCCTGTGTGTGTGTTAAAGGGCCACTGTTAATTCTGTGGTCACACAGGACTCCACAGGGCCTTGCTGCACCCAGTGCACAAGATGGATGATGCTCATTTAAGGAGCAGCTGCTCAGTACTTTTTTCCTTCATTGTTCAGAGTGTGTCTCCATGCCTTACTGACTGCATACTATCAGCATGGAAGGCAATTACTTTCCTCATGAGTTTTTCTGTGCTGCTTATTGCTATAGTAACTGTGTGCCTCACAAATAATAGTTCATCTGTTTTTCTTCTTCCCCTTGGAGATGGCAGGGCACTACCTGTGTTTCATGAATGCAGAGCTCTGTATTTCATGAATGTAGAGCTGAAGAATGGAGAGCAGAAGCTGAAGTCACTCAAGTGTTCAATATTAGAGTGCAACTGCATGTTCCACAGCACTTGGTGACTAACAGCACTTTGCATGCTCTAGCTCCAGCTTGCTTTACCTCTAGTTCTTCACTACCTCCTGTAATCTCAAAGCCTCAATTCAGGCACCTGGAAAATAATGGACTACTGACCATTAGTCTGAAAAGTCTGAGTGACTTAAGCTAACATCACATACAAAATCTGTGTCTCAGATTGGGACAGTATCTATTCGTGCAGCTTGATGTTCATCCACCTGTAACCGTGACACCAGCCAGTCCCTCATCTCGCTCACCACGTACCATATGTTTTAGGTACATTGACATGGGTTACAGAGGAAAGGAAAGCATCAGCTAATAAAGCTAATAAAGTAGTACAGTGAACTGAAAAAAGGTATTGCCAAACAAATGTCGCAAACATTACAGAACAAGCCAGTAAGTTATGCATTAGCAGTATGATTGCTCTGTGTACTTACACGTTGTCCTTTTTCTCCTCTGTTATGTGTTTTAATTCTTTCTATATTACACTCCCCAGGGCTGAGACTGTTCAAATAATTTTGAGCATATGCAGGGTGCTTTACAAATACAGAAAATGACAGTCTGTGAGATAGGCAAATACCACCATTTTAGATGGGAGAAACTTAAAGTAAGAGGCCTAAAGTAAAAAAAAAAAAAAAAAGTAAGTGTTATAATGATTGTATATTTCATATTTGTACAAGAAAAGAGGCCATTTATGAGCTTACAACTCTACTCCTGTGGCAGGTTGAACAAACAGATGAACACAAGAATGAGATTTTTGGGCATTGATGTGCAGAAGGTGTAAATAATTCAGTGCATACCTATTTAGGAGGGTATAGATATATGTGAGTCACTCAAAGTAACATAGGAAGTCAATCAATCTTGTTATCTAATCAATACAACAAAGGAAAAATATGTTTTCCTAAAATAGCAAGCAAATAAGTCATGTGAGGGATAATAGTTTATATTTTGCTGAGAGTCTGTAAGTTCCAATAAGCACCAATCTTTCTCACTTAATTAGCCTCCTTGGGGAGCTACATCACAGGTGTTTTTGATTATTTTCAGCAGAAGTTTAGCAATTTCTCTTCACTTGTCTTTTCTCAGGACTAACCTTTGCTTTCCAGATGGGGATAGTTTTGTTTCTAAATTGTTTCTCTCTTTATCCCTCACGCACCACTGGAGAGAAAAGCACTTTCTCCTCCCTGATCATCCTCATGTGCTTTCCTGAAGAAGAAGCAGCAAATGTAGGCTGGGGAAGCAGTGCTGCTGCCTGAAATCTCATCTGTTTGGATGCTAAGCACAAGTACAAATCAATGAAAGAAGTGGATCCTTTTTTCATTATTAGTAATAGCACACTCCTGGCCAAGTGCAAGGGAAAATAAGAGTTTCTCGTTAGAAGGCTTGACCAACCCCCTGCAAGATTATATTAAGCTGTTTTCAAGGGCTTATGTCTTATTTGAGCAAGTCACATACTCATATGCCCAGCTGCCCCCACTCACACAGCTCTGGGTTGGTCAGTTTGCTTCGCATGCCAAAATGGGAGTGACCTCTTGGCTGCAAAAAATACTTGAAAATGTAGTTGTGTGGAACAGTCAGTCACAGGCTTTCTATGGGGTGGTTCTTCAGTTCAGGGAGCATTCAAACTCCAAGGCTGGCTCCGGTTTTTGTGATTACATCCTCTAGGGTGATTACATGGCCTGGAGGGTGGATCTCAGACCCACATTGTGTGCATCCATTCCTTTCCTCTCAAAATGATTGGGAGTCAAAAACTTACAGCAACATTTGCTGTAAGAAAGAGTTAAAGAAATTAATGCTTCCCATTGATGTAGGCTGCAAATCGGGTGCCTCTGAAATGCTACTCTATGCCCTGTGTTTCTAGGCATGCTGAATAAGTGACTTCTAGACACTATGGGACTTGAAACTACAAAAGTATTAATGGTAAATTCAAAATACAAACATAATCCCAGCTCTGTAGCTCGGGAGTCTCTCTGAGATCCTTCGCAAGGCAAGTGAATCTCTAATGGGGGGGCATGAAGGACTATAAAGATAGGTGAGTGTGAAACAGAAGATATAACTGTAGTCTTACAGTTAACAGAATTAGTTTTCCTTTCTGGCAAGGACAGTGGCAGAAGGTCTGTTCAGTGAACTCCCCTGGGGTCTGTAGCAGAAGGTATCTTGGAGTGGAGTTTAGCAGCTTTATCTGCAGGCACTCCTCAGTATTTTAACCCACTGACACTCTGTAAGGAAGGATTCGTTGTTACCAGATGCCTAACTCAGGCCTTGGAGCAGGGCTTTGCATTTACAGTCCTTTCCTAGCAGGAAAACTCTCACAGCCTGTTGACTAATTAGGTTGTTTGAATTTACAGAAACATTAAGCCCTGATTTTTAAATCTGCTGTTGAAATGCTGCCACTGAAACGTCCTTGCCTCCACCTCCGAGTTTGCTTCTGCCGGCATTAGGCGTGACGTAAATCAGTGGATCTCTGACTAGCTGTCTCTTAGCAGTTGCTTTAATATCTGCATACAGTTCGGCGTGGGGGAGCGGGCAAGAGAAGACGTGTGCCTGGGATGTGTGAGCAGAAATCTGGCGTGCCCTCTCTGTTCGTTCCACGAGGTGAGCAGGTGCACGGCTCGCTTCTCTCGGCTGCCGGTGGCTGCCACCGCCCCGCACAGTCAAAGGGGCGGGCGGAGCCCCAACCCTGCCGGGCACCTGTGTCCCCATCCCAGGAGGGCCACGTGGGCAGGTATCACCCTGGCACCACGCTCGGGTGTCTCCAGGGCACTCCAGGTCTGGGAATGTGGATGGAGCCCAGCTGAGCTAGCCTGTAAAAGAACCTCCTTGTTTACCATGTAATGCTGTATGCTGTAGCTCTCCTGTGGTGCAGTGCTGGTTGAGACCTGTCAAGGCCAGAAGGAAACATTGCAAGTTGATCACATCCACTTTTTTTGGCATGGCGACACGCTTTCCTATAGCAAGGGAAAGAAATGGCCGCTACAGCTTATTATGCACCCTTCGTTGCCTGCCCATGGAGACACTTTCCAGCTTCTACCCTAAAGGTAAAGATACACCCCTACGCTAAGGAGAAAGATGCATATCTAAAGATACAAATTCAGCCCATAAGTACTTGATAACTACTTTGTACAATGTGTACACAAGCACCATGCAGAAGTAAGGAAGTGGAAATGCCCTGAGGCGTGGCATGAGTTTTTTGTTTGGTGCAGCCATTCACAGGAGCTCATCCCAGCTGTGACCTGACCCAACAGTCTCTTCTCTCTTCCTTGAGAAGTCAGAGAATCCCTGATGAAATTGCAATAAAACTCTAATCTTAATTCCTTAGCTTTTCTGGTCTTAGTCTGACCCTTAGTTCTGTCACTTACATTTTTGTTCAGACCGTTACAATACGTCTGACGCTAAAACCACTTCTGGATATAACAAGACTCTTAAAAAGCAGGTAGGAAATGTTCAGGAAATTTCTGTATGGCATTTTCTAGGTCGTCTTATGGTGTTGGTAAGTACAGTGGGGAAATAAACACTGGATCCCTCTTTGGCATTAACTGTTCATTATACAAGTAATTGAACGAATGTATACAATATAGGGAGCATATGTATGTTCACATGTATATAAATTAAGATGTACACATGTTAAATATTAAGTTAATTCGCAACACAGCAGCCACCTTTACTTCATTTTTCAAGATCTGTTTTATGGTATTTATTTAGGACTGTAGCAGCAGGCAGTCTACAGCAGTTAGCTTCCAGTCATTTCTAAATGAGTCATTTCCACCTACACTAACACATGTCAAAATGGTTCCTACTGTGTGTCTACCTATTGGAAATAAACAGAAAATAACTATGTTAGTCTGAACTTCTACAGCTTCTTTTATCTTACCTTCTTAAAGAGATGTAGAAATGGAGACCTCTCAGCCCTGCTGCTGTGTTAAGGTGTTACAATTATACACATAGAAACATTTTTAAATGGGGAAACTGAGGCAAAAAAAAAGTTAATTTGCCTAATGTCACATAGCAACTCTGCAAACAGAGTAAAGCTAGACACAGCCTGCTCCCATAGCTTTGCTGCCTACCCACGGGACGTTACTGTGATTAAATCCCAAAAATCTATTTTTTTTGCTTTATTTCCAGCTGGAAGTGATGAAGGTTTTTTCCTTTCTGTTGCTTAGCTACCCCCTGACCTTTGGATAGTCTTTCTCATTGGCTGGGTGAATGCATTTCCCTCCAGCTGCCTGGACACACACGTGTCTCAGACCTCCCCCTCCGGCAGGATTTCATCAGCTGCCCTGTCTCAACCATGTGTTTCTCTTCCCATCTTGCTGAAAGAAATTTTGTTATTTTGCCTTTAGCACTTATCAAATGGTGCTAGAAAGAAATGCAGAAAAAGCCTTTGTGACTGATGTCTATTTTATCAATTCACTGTATTGCTTAACAACATGCTGTTAATTAATGCTACCCCACTAAATTCTGTGATTCTGCTTCTCTGGACTTTTCCTTGACCTACGGACCAGTGGGTGTACTGGGTTGACCCTTGCTGGACACCAGGTGCCCACCTAACAGCTTGTGTACATTCTTGTC
Source organism: Rhagologus leucostigma (assembly GCA_013397725.1). Lineage (NCBI taxonomy): Eukaryota > Metazoa > Chordata > Aves > Passeriformes > Rhagologus > Rhagologus leucostigma. The sequence goes on from VZTD01003613.1 coordinate 1,046,941, forward strand.
TGGAAATATTTTGCCAATGACCACATTTGCTGAAAGTGGAGAAGCAGTGGTTGGAACAGAAGACACAAAAGAAGGAGAAGAAACATGCCTTGTCAGGCCATTCTGTAACTTTTCTTGAATTATTTAATCATGGAAGATGATATCAAATGGACTGCATAAAATGTAGAGCCCTGTGTTAGGCGTGAGAATCCTACACACAGCACAAGGCCAGAATTAAATTTTCTTTCTAATGTGACTTGAACAAACCATAGAAGTGAGCTTCCTATGTTCAGCTTTTGATGAACCAGCCAAGAGCCAGCCAGGAAATGCTGAGGATACATAAGCCTTAAATCCATTTCTTTGGGAGTCTTCCAGCAGGCATATTCATCTGTTTGGGATCCATTATGTATGGCTTTCCCTTTAAGAGCTGAGAGGAGGTCACCCTTTTCTTTTCTAAACTGCCAGGAGGTGAGTTGGGAGCTCATGCTGCTGCAGAGCCAACCTTTGCAAAACACTGGGCTCCCGGGATCAGTTTTCACCCCAGTCAGAAGTGCTCAAAACTGTCTCTGACCTCTTGGGAAAGTGTCCTTGCTACCAGGGTATTGGGTATTTATCAGAAATAGCTCACATGGGAGAGACTGAGCTTAATTCACAGGAATCTGTACAAACAGTAAAGATCTTCAGATGGAAGGTACTGCAGAACTGCAAATTATTGTATTTAATCATAGAGCTCTTGAGGCTCAGCCCTTTGGAGCCTGGAGGCTTTCATTAGCAACATCGTCATGTAATGCCGAGCTCTTAGTTGAACATAATGAAGATATCCTCGGGATGAGGGGAAAAAAGAAGCACTGCATTTCCTCCCATGGGAGGGAGCATTAGAAATAGATATGCAGTCCTAACAGATATGTTCCTTCAGGAGGGATGAATTTGTGTATTTCTTCCAGCACCAAAACGAATTTATCAGAAATTTTAAGACAACCTTTCCCCCCTGCTGATTAGGCTTTCAGGTTGTTTTCCTCTTTGTAAGAAAGTGCATCCTGTCTCCCTAATAGACAACGCCAAAATCCCATCTGCGAGCATCCCTAACACCACGAAAGTTTCAGTCAGATTTAAATTTAGGCTCCCATGCTGGGATCCATTCCCTGGAGGGAATGCGATGCTGTAACGCTTTCTTCCTGAGGATCTACTTCTCAGCTTTGAACTGGGCTCCTCTATGACCCTACATGCTTGCAAATGTCTGGTGACCAAAATGGGCTCATTACTACACCAGAATCTTAGATCTGTGGTGCACCAGGAGATGACGAAGGGAACCCACAGGCACAGTTTGTGCTCTAACCTACCCAGGACAGAACCCAAGCAGATGGGCAGGGAGCTGGAAGCAATCAGCAGTGCAGAAGTGAGAACTATTCTCACTTTTTTTGTGTGTGCAATTGAAAAATGTGGATCTAAAGCCACTTTGCTGCAAAGAGCAAAGTGAATAAAGGAAGGATATATACCTAGAGTGCCATTAGATGTGCAGACACAGCACAGGCAGACACAGCAAGTGCTGATAGCGGAGCAGCTGTAACAGCATGGCCTTCATTCTGCTGATATAAACCTTCAAGTTTTTGTTCTTCCTTACTATTTGTCACCCATCCATTCATCCAAACAAAAGAAAAAGGCTGGAAAAGATTGTCAGTTGTAGCATATTTGCAAATTCTTCTCTTATCAACCAACTTTACTTCTGCAAACAATTTCTGTGCATTATTAACTTTTAAAATATAGGACACATGGAAAAATCATAACTAAAGTGCACTAGTTGGGGAACTGGTCCCAAGGACACATAATTATCAATAACTCCTTTCAAGCTCAGCTGGATAAAAAATTATTGGACTGGCTACGAGCTTTCTCCTGGAAGGAAATCAGCTAGCAGTAGGACAACGAGGGAGGCTTTGTAAAATTTTTGACCTTGTAGGGGTCCTGGAAAGAAATGTATTTACTTAGGATTATTTGAGGGGCTTGGCAAATTGAACAGTCAGGGTCTTAGTCATCTTTGCGTGGGAATGGTGTATGCTCTCTGTGTAGCAGCCTTGAAATGAAAAGCCTGCCTGCCTGTCTGCCAAGCAATGGGGCTGTGAGCTGATTTAAGATGGAGGCATTGTTTATTCTGGGTCCAGATTTCTTTCTTACTTCTTTCTCCATTCTTTCATTTTTTTGTTAACCTGCAATAAATCATCCATTCTGGAAGCACGTGTTTTTCCCTTTGCATTTGGAAACTATTACTCTAGAGACCTCTACTTCCAGCACTGAACCACATAAACTGATGTATGTGCAAGTGTCACAGATTATTAAAAGTTCAGGAGATTATTTATAGGGTTTGGGGATACCTCTAGGCACATGGTCTAAAAAGATAGGTGAAGTGGCAGTATTTTTACCTGATCTTTCTAGGTGGAGACTTAGTGAGTTGAGTGATGGCTGGCATGGCTGGCATCCCTGGGGCTGTAGGCAGCGTGCTGATGGCAGGTGTGCTAGCCCTCCATGCCCTGCTCTCCACAGTTCTTCCTCCACCGCAGTGCTTCTGACACCCTGCTTTAAATCTCAAGGATATATTGGTTTGACAACTGCAGAAAAATTATTTCCATGGCACTACAGTGCACATGCAACTGTGTGTCCAGCTTAAACTAACTTGCCTGGCATTTTCTTTCATACCTCTCTGCAAGTTGTTTTTTTCTGATTTAACAGCACAAAAGTAATCTCTTTATTATTTTTTATTCCTTAAATTGGAATGTGTTGGCTATGTAATTAGTAATATGGACAGGGCATGAGTATACTAACCTGACACATATTGCTTTATACATCCCTGGCACCTGCTGGAATAAACCCTCCCAGAATGCAAAGAAGAAAAGAGGTCTCTGCCTCTTCTGCCTCTCTTCACTGGCTGTTCTTCCTTCTTTTCTTCCTTTTTTTTTTTTTTTCTTTTTATTAAGTGGTAAAAGTAAAGTAATTGCTCCTGTGATGCCTCTGAGATGGGATGATTTATCGGCTTTGTGTAAGGATTAGCTGAATGGGTGGGTTTGGGTGTTACAAATGGGATGTGAAAGTCTAGATTCCCGGCAGTAAGCTTGGCAGGGTTAACCCGCTTGGCCCTTTGTTCTTGTTAGACAAATAAAATGAGTTTCCTCTGAGTGGGTGGTAGAAGGGTGTATTTTGGATGAAATCTCAAACATGAGGTTCTGTGTGGATGTTTAAATACTCTCTGGCATGTTGTGTGAGAGGAGGGATGGGTGAGGGGAGGAGCAGAGCTCTGTGGCTGCAGGAAGCAGTCTAGCCCAGCTCCTGGCAACAGCTTTGGAGGCATCCCACCAGGCAAATATTTGAGAAGCCCAGGCCAGTGTTGTGTCCTTGTATAGTGAAAACACAGTTTGGTCCTTCTGTGGGCTCCATCCTGCCTTTCTTTATGTGAGCAGGGAGGTCAGGAAGAAGAGGCCTGAAATTTTCCGCTCTACAGCCCACTCACAGCAAGGCCAACTGGGGCTGTGATTGAACACCCTGCTGTCGGAGAGGTGGTACCTGAGCCTTTTCCCTGGCTCTGGAGAGGCTGTTCAGCTTCCTGCTCATCATGCTTTCCTCTTGGCTTGCAGCAGCAGGGACTGGAGATCCTGTGTAATGCTCCTTCCTGGACCAGATCCAAGGAAGGCGGCTGCATGTATTGCCCTCAGGACCTCTACACCACTCTGCACAGCTGAGAGATTAAGAAAGTCTCTAGGAACCTCTGCTTCACCACCACAGCTCTACCCTCTTCATTGCTCTAGGTGATGAGAATGGAATTAGGGTAATGGGACCAATGGTCTGGGAACAAGGACTGGAGCTTAGTCTGGTCAGCTTGCAAGAGAGTTTTTGCACAGCAAAAATTATTTTTAAAACGAGAACAAGGATAAATGTGATAAAAATAATATTAACAATGTGCAAATCTTCCTGCAATGTAAGAAGAAAGGGAGGGGGAAGGGGAACATACCCACAGAAGGAAGAAAATACGACTCGGAGAACTGAAGAGGATGGACTGTAAAAGCAATGCAATCAATAGCTAATACTTAAGATCAAAGAGAAACAGAGTAATGATTAACTTATTTGCAGCATGTAATTGAAGCCTAATCCTTCAAGTGAAAGGAAGGCTGAGCGGAGTTCAACCTCCTAACCTTCATGTATGGTAACTGGACCCAGAAGTAAACCAATTTCTGAATTTTTCCCTAAGGGTTCACAGATTTTAAAAAACCCAAACCCTCTGAAATCTTATTAAAGGTTTTGTAAATACTATGAGGCTCCTACAGCCATTGTAAAGCTTTCTCTTGCTTTAGTTCCCAGGTGGTGCTGTATTTAAAGGAATGAGGAACCTCTGAAATCCTGCCAATCAAATGGGAACCTCCACACCCTACTCATGATGAGCTATATGGAAGAGGAATCATGGCAGAGTTAGGCAGTTTCTGTGTGCTCAGAGGATACCAGTTTTGTTTCTGGCTCTCTCCTCTGACGAGAGGGGCTCAAGCCCACTTGTCTTACTCAAAGCTGGTGCTTGAGTCAAACTCAACAGTGTGATCTCTGTGAGTCACTGCATCGCCAAATGAGTTACAGTTGCAAATGGTTTATCCTAATTACAAACGAAAGAGCACGAGTTGCTTCCATTGCCCTTCATCCTTAACAGCTTGCTACATTTTATTACTGAGCATGTATGAGAAGAAAAGATGCACAAAATGAGCACCTTAATGGTTACAGCAGCCAAGGTAGGGTCAGACCTTCCAAACCTGCTATCAGATGCAGTGCTTCTCCACTTTGTACTGCCGAGGCTTTCTCTTGCAATGGCAACAAGCACATGAAGAGTCAGGCATTTCCTATGGCTTTTCTAAAAAGTGCATCTGTATCTACTGAATCTTTGGAATGTTAAAAATGGATGCTAAGCCAACTGTCACACACTTTCCCAGCAACATCAAATTAAAGGAGGGCATGGTGCCATAATTTCCCATAGCTGTTTTAATCTGTTACAAATAGAAGGCCCACTCATTATTCATAACCAACCAAATTATAAAATATCTGAATCTCTCACACAATTTTTGACATTGTAGTGGTTTTGTTTGCATCTTTTACCTTCTGTGATTTTACCATTCTGTAATCTGTAGATTATCATTTTAAAGCAAGGCCGTAGTGTAAGATGAATGATGATCACTTCTCACTATCTTAGCAATTACTTCACCAATTCCTCTCCAAATGTGTAATATACTAATATGTGAAGATAATATTCAACAGCAAGGTAGACTGAATGCTGCAAGGGGAGTAATTGCTTTTGAATATAATTTTGCAGACATAATGAAATCTCTTTTAAATTAATTTAGGAATGTTATCAGAGCTTATGTAAGCATGTCTGTTATCAGCTTTGTCTAACTACACGCAAACTGCTTAGTGATACTGCTTATACCAACAAATATTCAAAATATCTGCCATTTTATAAGATTAGTTTTGAAGAACTATCAGCACAGTAATAAACCTTTTCAATAAAAGGCAAAACTTTAAACTACCTATTTTTTTATTGTCCCAATAATTATTGCTCTGTGTGGAAGACAGAAGAATAAAGGCAGTCATGCCTTAATAGAAAATGTCTGGCTAGAAGAGACATATTTATAATTCTCTTGACTGGAAATCTAATTTTAATAAGGGACTTGGGTTTGGCTAAATTTCTTAGGAAAGATGGTATGCTAAGTTAATTTCTTTTCCAAAATTAAAAACAAACTGAGAGACTGTTGGTCTGTGGAAATAAAAGCTCTCTTACACAAGAGAGTCACAGAAACATGTAGTAAGTTAAGGTAAGCAAACTTTTCATAGAATCATAGAGCATCCTGAGTTGGAAGGGACATACAAGGATCATTGAGTCCAATTCCTGGCCCCGCACAGGACACCCCAAGAGTCACACCCTGTGCCTGACAGCATTGCCCAAATGCTTCTTGAACTCTGTCAGATTTAGTGCTGTGACCATGTCCCTGGGGAGCCTGTTCCAGTGCCCAACCACCCTCTGGGTGAAGAACCTTTTCTTGATATCCAACCTAAATCTCCCCCAATTCAGCTTCATAGTATAGTTATTCATAGTCATATAAAAATGCTGGTGTCTACAGTTCAATTATTATGCTACAGAAATAATGAAAAATATTTGGTAACAACACAATGAAAATTTCATCCCTAGCAGCGCGGGTTGTCATCACCCCAAGCTTTAACAAACTAAATAGGCTCTGACATGGCAAATGCTCTGCCTAAAAGAGAGATCCTTCAAAGAGTATGAATGAGTTGCTCAGGTGAGGTTCTGAGGGAGCTCCAGTGTGAGCAATGGGTGAAACCACTTTTCAGCTGATTACTCCAGGAAGAGGATTAAATAATGAGGTGTCTGTGAAACCTGCGTGTTGAGTTCTTCAAGTAGCCCCTTCCAGCCTGATATTCCTGATTCATTTTTCCCTGCACTGCCCTGCTTAACAAGGAAGGAGGTTTGTGGGGAGCCTGTCCTTCCTTTGTTTTTATGAATAAAGGAAGCAGTTTACATCCTCCTTACCTTCTCCTGAACACTTCTGTCTGGGTCTCCTGAGAGCAAATTACAGCTCATGTTGGTGGAGGAGACTGCAAACCAAAGGAGAGGTTGCAACTGGTAAGCTTTTCCTATGCTTATCTGCAAAGATTAATATTTATTGCAACTAATAGCCATAGCACTTAGATCAAAACTGCAGCAACTCATGCTTTTATTTCTGGAGTCGTGTAGATCAGCTGTTCTCTGTGTTGGCCAAATGTCCTTATGTGCCTCCACTGTTTTATAAGAAAGCAAAACAAGACTGTCCTGTAAAGATGTTACCTGAGCACTCTAGATTTCTGCCAAGACATATTTGCAGCATTAAATTTTGTGGTAGATCTTTTGGTAACTAATCCACACTTGCTGTGTTTCCTACGTGCAAACAAAATATACTGAAAATAATAGAACTGTATTTTCTGAGTCTCCTGATATTCTTAGGGGCACTACTTTTTAAAGAAACATAGAAAAAAGGAAATTTTCAGCCAAGTAGCTGCTTAGGTGGTAGCTTTGTGCTGAAGTCCAAAAGACTTGAACTCAGACTTCATGAGTCATCTGTAATTTGTTGCATGTTGAGGTGTATCTTGCTTTTGGGCTTTGGGCTGAAATGTGAGCTTTCTAGTATAAATAAGCATGCAGGGATTGGCTTTATAACTCACAGGTCTTGGACTGTCACTGGCTTTGGATTATGTCCAAGTGTGACATACTGTCGGGAGCTGAATGCTTTTAGTAGTTGATGTGTATACCAGCACCACAATACTAACAGGCTTCTAAATGCCCACAGTAAATTTTAACCAAAACTAAGAGGATATTCTGTCAAAATATCTATAGCAACTGCCTTAGCTCCTCACTGCTTGGCTTCCTTTTGCACTTGCTTTTACTCCACTTCCTCCCTCCATTCTGCCTGTACAACACTGGTGTGCTGGTACATCCATAATGTCCTCCTCCAGTAATGGAGAGAGAAGCAGGCAGACGAGCTCCTGCGTGTAGCAGGTCACCAAGGGTCTGTAGGCCCTTGAGGAGGGCTGTGCTGGGGAGGTAGATCCCATGAGGTGGGATAGTCTAGGAGGAGAGCCACCTCCTGTTGCAGCCTTCTTCAAGGAATTACATTCTCCCAAGCTTCAGAGCAGCTGGAAAGTTACCGTTAAGGAGAGGAAAGGGAGAAATTCCCTGCTGACAAGATCCACCTGTGAAAGTTCACTTATTCCATCTGAAAGAGTTAATAGCATTGAAACAGCTAGTGGTATTGTGATACTGTGTTTTGTGAATTGTTACTGGGAAAGATGTTACTGCCTGTCATTACTTCTCTGTCCCTGGCAGGCAACACTCAGCACATGACAGGAAAAAGACCAGTGATTCCAGCATGGAAATCCTCCAGGACCAATCTTTCCCATACAAGAAATAGAAATCCTAGCTTGAATGCCTGAGATTACAGCTTCAGACAAATATCTCTAGACATTACTAAAGTCAAGAGACTGACAGGAAGCATTCTCCTGTGTGAGACATGCTGTTTTCCATGTGGTGATGAACAGCATCTCTTTCCTCATCAAACACCAGGACATTTTGAGACATACCCATTGATGCTGTTCATGGCAAATAAAGTGATGCTAAAGCAACAGATTTGTGCATACATTCAGCACTGGAATTTTTTTTGGGGTTCTTGCAGCTGCTATGGTTACCAGTCACGCGGTTGGCCACCTTCTATAGTGGAAGCACAGAGTGATTATACTGTACATTGTGTGAAGACATTGGATAGACCTTGGGGGTGTGAGGTGGGTGTGAGTTTTGTACCCACTGCAGAAGGATCTGGAATCAAATTTCTCCGAAAGAAATACATTTCAATGCTAATACTGCCTAAGTGTTTGTAAAGCAACTGTCTTTGACTTTTTTATTACTTCTAAGGGAAAGAAGATCAACTGCAGATTGGTCTTCAGGAAGGAGCAAAGCACTTTTTGCTAAGACGTCATAGTTTAAATCACCATGCTAATGAAAGAGCTGTTCATTTTGCCTACCCAGGGATATTCTTCCTCACTTTAAGCTGGCAGTATGCCATAGCTGACAGAAACTTGAATTTCTTCTTCTTGATGACATTGCAGCTGTTACAGGATAGGCTGTTTCCACGTAGTTCAACATCCTGCCTTTTGTTGCCATGAACAAATGGTGCTGACACTTGTGCAGCTTTGATTGAGTTTTCACAAAAGCTGTCACTGTGGATGAGACTGCCTTTGACTTTTCCTTTGTTAGTCAGTGATGTCTGCTTGTGGTTTTGTCCCCAGCATACAGTATTTCTTTGGGCTTCAGTGGCCTCCACCCAAGGTTTACACCTGCTGTGACCTAAGTTCAACTGCTGGCTCCTGTGAGCTAGCTCATTGCTGACAAAAACGCACCAAGCCTTCTCATGTTCTTTCCAATTCACTCTTCCATTTCCCACTCCTTTACTGGTATGTTAACTGGGTTAAAATGGTCATATTTATTAGAATGTGTTACACATAAGATGGCTAGCAGTAATGGCTTGAAATCTTAATGTTTCCTGCTTTCTTACCCTACGCAGAATTCTCTCTATGCATGCACACCCACGTGGGCATGATTTTACTTGCACTTCTATCGCTGCCTGATATGCAGATCAGTCCGTGGAAACTTAAGGTGTCCTTCTTGCTAGTAAGTATGTTAAAGAGGCAATAGGGGTCCTATATATCCCTAAAGGGAATAAAGGAAAACATGTAGAGTTATGTCAATAACAATTTGTGAGGCAATAAAATAACATACAAAGTGCTGAGAGAGAAATGGTAATAAATCCAGAATAATTTTTTTCCATTTGTGAAGTATTCTCATGTATTTATTTTGTCCGTTTTCCCTTCTCTGTGAGGGTAAGAAAAGTCTTTCTTTTAAAAAATTTTATTCTGCAAGTTAATTTTCAAAAGGGCTACTGGCAGGTTGTCACAGACAGGGAAGATTATGATTAACTGAAATGTCATCAGCCTGTTATTCTCCACAGAAGCCATACGAATGGGAATTAAGTAACGAACTTCTGCAAATGGATGATAGAGAAGCAGAGGTAACAGGCTGATTTCTCAGCTAATGTAGGGCTTTGCTGAATGAATGGAAACAGTGAGATTTTCCTTTTAACTTCTTACACTTCATCAACTCCTATTATCCAAAAGAGACAAAACTGTCTTGTCAAAAAGAAATCTCCAAGATCATACAGAAAGGAAAAAGTAACTTCCTCTTTATTTAACCAAAAGTCTTGTATTTCTAAGCGTTGGGTTTTCTATTAATATTCCTGTGCCATACATGTTGCTGATCCTTTTTCCAACACTGCAAGATTAAATCATTGCAATGGTAACTGATGCATTTTCCTTCACAGCGCTAGCAGAATGCTGATGATTTTATCCCACGGGAAGTTCATGCCTGATTTAATCAGGCATTCTTTAACTTATTTTTAATTGTTTTATCAAAGGAAAGACAGAGCAGTACATGTTAGTCTATTAAGTTATACTTTATAACTTAGGATGAGTTCAAGCCATAGAATCTGCATATGAATTTCAAATACATCCTGAAAGGCCATGTCACTGTGCTGGTATGGGTATATGGATGGTGTTTGAAGTGTTCAGGGGTTTAGAGGTGAAGTTTCCAGAACAGTCTGCCATTCTTTATTGGACAAGATACCAAATTTGCCAGTGCAGCAACAGAGGCAGTAATCTAGCCATGTAACACGCAATGGGGGAAAAGTCTCCTGTCGAATGGCAATAAAACTGCCTTCTGTCCAGAGGTTATCATATGTCTGCAAGTCCTCGTTGAAAAGTCAGTTTCTCCGTATGTGAGGGAACAAGCTGTGCTTCAAGACCTTTTGGAATCTCCGTCTTGCCATGAGAGGGCCAAGGAGCTCTTTGTTGTGTGGCAGCTGCAGGCCAGGGTCCCAACAGCCATCCGTTGGGCACAGAAGCTTTGCTGCGCTGAAGGAGCCTTTAAACTGGCTGAGTTATGAAAACCACCTCAATGTGGCAATGAAGTGCTGTGCTGAAGAGAAAAGGCTGCAAGGCCACGGGTCAGATTCCTCCTCACATTCCCACCCTTTAGGGGACACAGGCAGGAGAAACCATCTGCAAGACCACTGATAGCACTCTCAGAATGTAGTGGAGAACTTATTCAGCCGATTCTTGTGACTGTCCTCATTTTCCTGCCCCTCCCAAGCAGATGCTGAAGAAGTGGACTGCCAGCCACACACAGCCAGCTCTACAGTGGGGAATCAGCTTGTCTTTGCCTAGGGATACTTAAAAGACATGTAGATGTGGCATTTAGGGACATAGTGGTGACTTGGCAGTGTTAGGTTAATGGTTGGGCTTGATAACCTGCAATGTCTTTTAAATGACTCTAGCATTCCTTTGCTCCTTTTCTTGGTTGTTCTGTGGGAAAAGCATTTGCCCTGCTGTTAGCCTAATCAGTTGGGTTTCCATCTTGCTTTTTGTAAGATCTCTTTACATTATATGGGAAGCAACCAGCTGAGTGATCCATCATTGCCATTTCCACTCCCCTGGAGACACACAGAGCAGTCCACAGAGGCACAGGAACCAGCTACAGCACAGAACAGGTAGCCCCAGCCTGCAGCATTGCTGGGTTACATCCAAGCTGCTCCCGGTAAGCTGGCAGTGGTGGAGCTTTGTGAGGGGTTCCACATCACCAGCATGTTGATGAAGTGACAAGATTAGTTGAATCACGCATTTCAAAACCTTCAGCACAAAGTCCAAGGACATGTTGCCGTCTTGTAATAATAATGTAATATTTCTTCTCTCCAGCTAGAAGCACACAATTTTCCAAGATCACAAGTGGCCCTGTAGGTCAGAGGTAATTCAGTGGTGACATCCATTGACACAGTTAAGGGAACTTTGGTCTAATTATTTAATATAAAATGCTAATAATGTTATTTTATATAATAAACTCTTAAAATAACACTCTCAAACCTTACTGGATTTAAGTGCCAAGATTCCATAAAAGGTCACTTTTTCTCTGTCAATGGCTTTCTTTTCTTCTAAGCTGTGGTAATTAGAATCTAAAGAAACTCTAAACTGAATAGGGGAATTGAAATCTTGCAATTTCTCACAATCACATATCTTAGTGCTTTGAATAAGGCAAATCAATTTTTGACTATGTTGTCTTTGTGATCTCTCCAAAATGCCTTCCCCCAACCCTAGTGTAACTCTCTTCAAATATTTGTCTTTTATTTTTGTCTGATAAGTAATTTTACATTCATTGGCATTGCTTGCTTGTAATCAGAGAACCATTCCAGCAGCCAGCAGATGTTTAAAGACAGTGTCTGCTGTTTTTATTTAAACTGGGGAGGGTTTGATCCCAGGAGATGTCCTACCAAAATCAATGGGGCTGCCTGTCTGCTGTAAAAGAAATACTCAGTGGCAAGATAGGTAGAACTGAGCTGCAGAGCTTCCAAGGGAATTGAGCAGGTTTTCAGAAATAATTGGTGCAGGGTGATTTTGCAACAGTAATTCCCTTGATGGTACTGATGCAGGAGTGCATTTCAGACGTGTTGTGGAATAAACTGATTGACTGGCAATATTCATTGCTGCCTCCTTCCTGTAGTTCCTCCTTCCTGTATGCTGCAACGAGAGCAAGACTGGTTTTGGACAAAGAGCTTCAGTTTCCTATTTCTATTGCGGTTCTTGTAATATGACGAAATAGAGCACACTGTAAAGTAGCCTACAGCAAGACCAGGTGTGGAGATGGTGGAAAACAGAGATAAGCAGATCTTTGTGGAAGAGCGTGGAGCTCAGATGCTACTTTCTTATCTTCATGTGATGGTGGGCTCCCAGCTAGCTGACAGCCACATCACTTCATACTTGTGGCTGAAGTTTGTAACATGTAGCACAATGCAAAGAGGTACTTATGTACTTCATTTGTTGGTAAAATACATGACACAGCAGAAAATTTTAAATATGTCCCACATAAATATCTAATGAAGGATTTTCAGTCCCAGTAGTTGTGACAATTAAACAGCAGAGGAAATGAAATGCTATCTGCTCTAGAGAACCTGCTGTGATATATTTAAAGCCTCTGCTAATACATTACACAGGGGCCTGTTCCAATAGTTTATAACAATCCCCTGTGGCCAATTACACCACTCTTCAGGACTGTGATGCCCACAAGAGGCTTTCTTTAGGATGAACAGGATTTCTCTTAATCCAACTTAATATTACAAAAAATATTTGCCAAAGATGCCAAATGAATAACCACTGAGTAAATTTTACTGTCACTAGGTTTTAATATGCAGTTTCAATTCCCTGTTTATTCAGGCTTACTACTTTGATATTCACTTGTTGACACCTTTTACTGTAATAACCAACCACCTGCTAGTCTTGCTCTTCCTTCAAAGGTGTTTTATGTCCTATTAGGTCTTACACAATTTTCAAGTCTCACTGCTCCCTTTCCTGCTTTCCCATACTGGTTTAAGACATGATATCAGATGCACATTATGCACATGACTCCTTGTAAACACTGAACTGCCCCTTTTACGGAACTCTCAGAATGTCACTTATTCCCACTTTTCAGGCTGTTAGAGACACAAAGGCATTTTTTTGTAAGCGACAATCAGGCCCCATGAATCTAAGTGTGAGATCCTCTTGGCTATAGCTGTGTTTTTAGGAATATGATAACGGAAAGAACATTAAACAAAAGGAGCAAATATTGGCTCATCTAGTGACACACCAACAGTACTTGGGGTTGCCATGCAAAAAAAAAAAAAAAAAGCAGGATGTCGGGGAGACAGAGTTTCAGAGTGGTGGGAAGCCAGGCTCATCAGAGAAGACAAGTGATTTAACATGGCCCTTCACGGTAAGTGCCTGCACCTAGCTGATTGCTGAAGCAGCATTGAGAGGATCTGTAGAGGAGATTAAACAATCAACCAGGCCAGCTAGCAAAAAGGATGCTGTGATGGCAATAGTTGCAGCAGTTTTCATTGGAAAGGAGGCTGATTCCTGCCAGTAGTGCTCTTAGACCTCTGAAGATCACCTACAGTAAGCATTCCTTGGTTTAGTATACGTTGCTAGGTTTACCTTGTTTGTAAGCTTTTTTAGTTCGCTTTCTGTTTGTCTGCCCTTACAGGATTATATTAATTGTTGCTCCTTCACTTGCCTCTCAGCAATCCTTAAGCCTTTCCATTTCAGGTGCACACAGGGACTTGAACCCTAAGTAAGTGAATTGTAGGACAAATACTAAATTTTGTGGGACCACTCATGCGTAAAGTTAAGCCTGTGTCTGTTCTCTGGGAAAAGAGATGGGAGGGGATATCCTGTCATGAGAACCTGTATTTGATCAGCCAACAGAGATAGCTACAGAGTAGTTGCTCTTCAGATAGCATTCCTGAAATCAAATAACCAAAACTGAATTTTGAAGTAGCTGTGCAGAATGCTATCTACAAACCACAAGGCCAATCCATAAAAGTATAGTTACTGACAATATATGATTTTTTAAAATAAGATTTTTCAAACCACCAGCCATAAAAGGTAATGATAGTCATAAAGAATAGCAGATGGAGAGTGTCTTGTTCTCACCTGGTCCCAGACTTTGATGTTGGAGTGACTGGCAAACACTAAACCACAAAGGCTTGCATGCAGCTTACATGAAATACTCTGAAGGTGTCAAGATTGATTTCTGGGTAGGTTCATCACCAAGGTTACTTGTGTCATATAGCTTTACCATGTCACCTAGAAATCCTTCTACTGCCAATAAGAAATTACTCTATAAATAGTAAAGGTGTGCCAAGACCCATAAAGCACTGTACAAACCTGATCCTGTTCCTGCCAGGGCTCAGATGAGTAGTGACTCTCGCTGATCTGAGTTGTGATGTGCATTAAGCTGTGACAGTATGTGCATATTGACACGAAAAGGGCCTAGATCAATACAGCCACTTGCAAAATGAAGGGGATACATTGATATGGAACTAATATTAGGCAATGTAAGAGAGAGGAAATTTGAGCCAAAGACATTAGAGAAAATACTGAAGACAGTCAGAAGTGTTATGGGAAGTTTAAGATCCATACAGAACACAGCAGTACAGGGCTTAAGCTCTCATCTGGAAGATAACATCAGGAATATTTTACTCTATGTGCTTGCATTAATTGCATGTTTACAGTTTTAGAAGGGCACCAGGGACCTATTGAAAAGCAGACAGAAAAGAATTTTCCATCATGTCTTACTTCTAACCAAATGTGTTTCTCTGATGTTAGAGCAAGAACCTGATTTCTATTAAACCAGCATAAATCTCAAAACCCCCATCAGTCTAATTTTAGGTTGGTGATGGATTTCACTGAACAGCTTTTGTCTCCCCATTTCTTAGAAGTAATAAAGACAGATGAAAAAAAATGCTGGAGGATTTACAGCAGGAAAAACCTGCAAAATCATTGCCTGTACATTTTTAGTTTAATGATCCTGTACAATCATAAACTATTTGGTTGCTCGCAAAAATGTGTAGTGTTATTTGTTCCTTACATAATTGTTGTACTTGCTTCATCAAGGCTTAAAATAACTAATATAAGCAAATTTTCAAGCAGTGACACAGTAGAAAAATAATGATTTTTGATGCTATTTATCAATAAATTACAATGAAGAGGTGATTTTGACATGAAATAAAGAATGGAAAGCAAATTAGAAAAAATGACAAAAAGTATTTGTATATAAAACTCATCTCTTGTAATTCTGAAAGTCTAATCTCAGTAAAGGCCATCTGAGTATTTAGGCAAGAAATACCAGCTAGGAAAAATGCACTGCTGCATTTACACCTATTGCCTTCAATTTGGAGAGTATTGCCAACAACACCACTTACAAGGAACTTGAGTCTGCTTGGATATAGATTTTCTAATGACTACCCGAGGGCCACCACCAGAGAGGATGGCCACATCTAGTATGTCTAGACAACTAATGCTTGCCTATTTTTACAGTACATTTACATTTCTGTTCAGCCTAGAGATCACGGGAGGCCAGAACAAAAAAGGTACTAATTCAATAATGTTCCCCATTTTTTTTGTGAGAGGGTTATGAATTGTTTCAGTGTTGAAATAGAGTGACTTGAGGGGTTATCAACAGATGTCTTAGATTAATGAGTCATAGTAATTCAACTAGGTTGTGTTTTGGGGTTTTTTCCAGAGAAAAGAAATTAACTCCACCAGACAATATCATAGAAAATAATCACTGCAAATTTAACAGAAATATCTGCCTACCAGGGCAAGAATGGAAGCTCTGTGTGTATTCTTAGTACACAAATAAAACACACAAAATTGAAATTGTGGGGGGAAAAAAGGCAGAAATCATAAAACTTGCAAAGACTCTGTCAAGACAGGAAATCCTGAAATCCACATGCCTCATAAATAGATCAGCAGACCCATCCGTGTCATTAGGTGACTTAGAGGATGCTGAACTGAAAGAACATATATTATTTTGCTAAATGGCATGTGAGCTCCTAGGGGTTTTTTTTTAACACAAAAGCTTGAAATTTGTAAAAGAAGACATTTGTTGAAACTCAAAATACCTTTTAGTGCTGAAAATATTAGGTTTTCAGGCCATCCAGAGTGAGGGGAAATGTAAAGTAAGTCTGGAGACTCTGTGTGTGTGTGTGTGTGTGTGTGTGTGTTTGTGTGTGTGTGTGTGAGTGCAATGATGTCTCTAGGATGCCTCATTAAGACAGACAGACTGACTTAGATTTTAATAGCAGGAAGGCTTTTAGAAAACTGAAAAAGAAACTAAAGCATTTATTCACCAGAAAGTGGGACAGGGGATTCTACAGTTGTGACAACAGCCTGCAGTACAAGTGTATCAGGTGCTCTAGATCAGAACTGATAAGAATGTCATGAACTCTTCCTCCATGTTTTAATTGAGGCAAACATACACATACATCTAAAATATTACCATTAATTTCTGAATAGGTTTTGTACAGTATTATGTAGGGCTTTTATCTTTTCTTGAATGAAAATTGAAGATAACCTTTTATTCAGTTCAAAAAACTTTTGGCTCTTGAAATCAGTTGTATTTCAGTTTTGGTAATGGATAACACTGAAATATGTTTCTTCCCTGCTTTCCCCAGAATGAAATGCACATTTTGGCTGGCATTCTGAGATATGGTTCATCAGTCCCTTGGAAACCGCAGAAGATTTTTTTCTTAAAACAGGGCCTGCACATCACTTTTTTTTCTTATCTCCCTCCCCTGAATAATTGCCCAAGGTCCCATTTTACAAGCTCCCGTGTATTTTTTTTTTCCTGTTGATTCTAATACCACTGCGATTTGATAGTCTTAAAACACTGACAGTACCTCAGGCTCTCAAAGCTTCAGCTTGGCATTCATGCTCAACAATGTCTGTAGCCACATCTATCTAAAGTTTATGCAGATACACTTGGGCTTGTTCCTGTAAATAATTTTTGTGCGATTATATAGGCTAATTTAAAAACCATTAAGCACTGAATGAACATTTGTATCAACAAACCAGATTTCTGTGCTCTGAAACCACAATTTACAATAAAAAAATTATCTTATTGATTCTGCTTGTGAAACTGCTGTGAAACTTGAAGAAGGACATATATGCAAGACTGCATATTCGATCCTTGAGAAGAAAATGTTTATCAAGTAGCAAGAGAATCTTCCCACAGAATATTGTTTTCAGGCCACAGGATACATTCAAAGCTTTCAAGATTTAGCAGACTAACTCTGGGCTAGGCCAGATCCTTCTATTTTCTACCTTAGGAGCAAAAATAAATCTATATTGGTGCACTCATATTACTGAAAAGTAATGCATCATATTCACATCCTCATTGATTTACTTTAGATAACTCCTTAGTTTCTGCAATTATACTGGGTGTAGGTATAGGTTGATATAGGTACAATTACAACATAACTAGTTAATAAAAAGCTTGCAACATGTATTTGTAACTATGACATGTTGAAGAGTCATGGTAAAGGAATTCTATGGCCCAAGACAAGACTGCAATTCTCACTCTTTCATGTATTTAATATGAAATATAAACTGAAAAAATAAAGGAAAAAATAACTGTGTATATACCTGGCACTTTTCCTTTACAGATCCCTGCACTCGTCCTTTAGAGACTACTTCAGTTTCCTACTTGTTCTTAAGCTGAATTCCAGTTGCAGTTGTAAGTTGAATGGCAGATGTAGTTCTAACATCCTTCTGTTTCAGTGCAGGCTTCTTTGGCAAAATATCTGGAAGATGACTTCAAAGCAGCTGAAACCTGATGTACACATAGCAACAGAAGAGGAAGGTGAACACTGAGCTTTGGATGGCACAAAGTGGTCTTATGAGGTCTTAATTTATCAGTTGCTTCTAAGTAACCTTCTAAATTCCACAGCAAGATTTTCAGGCCCTGTGGAAGCAGAAAGGCCAATCAGAACCTACACATAAAAGGGTGGTGGCTGGAGCAATCACACTCTCCATGGAAACCCTATGGAATGGATACCGGAGGAGAGGAAATTATGATTTCCACACTTCTCCCTCCCACCCAAATCTTTCTTTTGAATAGAGTGGACACAAGATGAGAAGGACTATTCCCAGCAGAAATGGTAGAATTCAAGCCTGAGATCTATAAAAAAATCTGTTGACCCATGGAGATCTAGGATGAGCCATGAGGAACTGAATAACCAAAACAGAAGTATAGCTACTCAGCATAACTTGCTTCACTGAATTAATATAGTCTGTGAGTATAAATATACTTTTATAATAGGTATGGTAACTATAGGTGGTTCAGCTCTTTCAAAATAGCGTGGAAAATAATTTCATGTTTTAGCCATGCTCCAGAATATTTTTGTCAGTTTTTAGCCTTCAAAAATCACAAAATGGTTTTTTCCCTCATCTTCCTGCTATATGAAATCCTCAGACAAACAACAGAGTGACTAACACCCTTTGCTATGGAAAGAATGAAACTGAGTGTTCAGAGAGTTGCCAAACGCAGAATAAACAAACTGATACAACCATTTCCCCTCTCTATCTAATATGGTGATCTCAGTTTGAGTTTCAACATCGGTACTGAAATCTTCAGACAGAACAGTCTTCCAAACAAATAATATCTCTTTGAATGTCATATTTGAAGAAGCAACTTACTCTTCTGCAAAGTGGAAGCTGCTGATACCACAATATTATCCTTTTGTGGTAACAGTATCATCTCTTTTCATGCAAAGTAACTGTTTCTTCCATAATAATTTAAGCCATGAAACCCTGCGACTGCAATTTGTGATTCTAAGAGAGTTCTCAGAATATATTCCAGCACTCTCAGTGATTGGCAGCTCTGTAAAAAACAATGGCTAGCCCAACTATCCATCAAACAAATGAGTGGTAAGTCGTTTGGAATTTCTCCCAATGCTATTCAGTTTTCTGTAGAATTCAATTCTGTTGTGTGTAGGAGAGGTTTCCCAAAGGTTAATAACTGTGTCATTCTATATTTTGCTCAGAAAACTGAGAGCTAGAAAACCATATTTCAGACTAATTGTGTATAAAGTACTTAAAAAAATAGTCACCTTGAATTATGGAAACATAAAAATGAAATGTATCTGAGGGCTTTTTATTTTCTATTTTCTTCAGAATTAATCATTCAAGTTTGTTTAAGAATGCTGCTCAAACTTTCTAGAAATTTCTAAGGATACTGAGTTTTGTTTTCCTCCCCTTTTAAATGAGTCTACTGTTAACATCCAAAACAGGACTAGGAGATACCTCCATTCCTTAGCATTAACAGCCTAGAACGCTTTGCTGAATACAAATGCTTATTACAAGTAGAAATGAGAGGGCACTCTTTCATTTTGAGATGTTGCCAGCAGAAGGGGTGCTGCTCTTTTCTGCCTGGACTAAACTTTCCTTGAATACAGAGCACTTGGGTTATTTTCTCTCTGGACCATATCAATCTCCAGCTATATGTTCCACTTCCCAGGCACATGCTAGGAGCATGCTGCTGTGAGCTGTTCTTAGTGGGAATGCTCTCCATGGCGGCTGCTGCTGAAATTTTACCATTTCCCAGAAAGGAAAGGAAGGATTTCTGGTGCCAGAGCATAGAAGTCAGTCCTGAGACAGTTTGGATTTTACATGAGTATCATCCAGAATGTGTTCTTCAAAAAACATAGAAACAACCCCTGGGGCAAGAACCAAACCACACTGCCTCCTTCCAGCTCACTTGTCTTAAATATTACACTCATTTGCAGAATAAAGTGGACCTCCTTCTCTACAAAGTGCTCAGAAAAGCTATGAAGAGATGCCAATTTAAATATTACATTTGAACTCAGTGTGTGAGTCCCATCAGTGAAGAACAGTCCCACAGTCCCACAGAGAAGGAAAGCTCAAGGGAAACAGGCAGTCAAAAAAGAAAGCATTCAGTAGTCTCAAGGTAAGAGGGCAGCTGAACTGAAATTGTGTCCTTTCCACCGCTACCACACTCTCTTGCACTTGTGTCTTTTCCTTTTAAGTCTAGTCCTTGAACAAAACGGATGTGTTTGTGCCCTTAATTCTGAAGTTCGACAAACACTTCTATCCAGAGCAAGCTGACACTGCCACCGAGCAAAGGAATCCTACCTACCTGCCCTCTCGGCTCTCTGTTTCTGTTCCTATATTTTGTCCTATCTTGTATCAAACATTTATGAGGCCACAGTCTAAACTGGATCAGGAAACTGATCTGGCTGAACGCTAGTTGTTTTTTTTTTTCGTGCTGGGTTAGTTTCTAGCTGGAGCAGGTCTCTGAGTTAGTTCGCTGTAGAGTCACACGAACATCTGTGCTGCACAAAGGTTGGGGCAGCACAGGGGGAGGCACAGGCAGCCAAGAGGAAGAAGGAGCAGAGTGTGGAGTAAACAGATCTGCTTCTTCCATTAGCAGTGCCTGTGTATGCCATCTTGTAGTGTTACTTATGCCTTACTCCAGGGAGCCTGGGGTTTGATTTGCAGAAGTATTCACAATCACAAGTGAATTCCTGGGGAGATGTGCTTCTGGAAAAGAAGAGCTATCCCTTCCTAACCACAGTGGAAAGCCAGGTGCTAGCTATTTGATCTATAAAATAGGGATGACAATATCACCTTACAGGAAAGGGGTAAAAAGGCATTTGTTGCTGTTTGTGAAACATTCTGTTCTGATGAACACTCCAGATCTACCTAGTTGGCAACACATCCACCTGTCTTCAGAGCTAGAGAACAACAGTTTGCAGAAAGGAAGGCATGGAGCTCTGCTCTGATTTTCCAGGCTTCAGAGAAACTGGGGAGAAAGTTATACAATCATGTAATTGCAATTTATATTGTACAGTGTCTATGCCCAAGAAATTTGAAATAAAGGTATAAGCAGATGGTATTTGGGATTCATTACTTTTGAGTATTGGAATTTTCATCCCTAATCTTTCAATGCATGGGAAGGGAGTTTTTTATTGAATAAAGCAGTGAAATTCTGCTTAAGTTGTTTTTAAATACTTGAATAGTATGATTTAATGGCTGACTTTGTATCACATCACTTGCAAATTTGAAGCAAAAGAACTGTCTCTCCAGAAACATCCCTTTTGCTTTACGTCCTTGTCAGGCAAGGAAAATTTCTAATTTTCCTTCTCTTTTCTTGCACTTTCTCCTAAGCCTGTAGCACTATGACTACTTGACACTTTATGCTGAATTTGTGTACATTGGTCTAACCAGCCATGTTCTTGCTCCAGGTACTAAATTAAAACCAAAACGTAACATCAAAATAATATTTTTAAGTATTCTGATGCGCATCCAAATAAAATGTGGGGTTTTTTTACAAAAAACTTCCAGCCAAGGTTATTAAGTGTGCCTTTACTATTGAAAAGTCTTCTTGTTCATAAAGTTAACGGCTATGTACGTGCCTCTGTAAATGCAGACTTCAGACATGTTCTGAATGTGTGTTTTGCAATTCTTTTCCGAGGAATATATAGCTGTCTAGGTACTAAGTGGCTGCCATTAGTACAGTTTATGGGCTTTTCTTCTCTATTCCACCGGTTTGGCAGACCATTGAAATCCATAAGAATAACCCAGATCCTTGCAAATTGTGAGAAAGAGGTGACTGACTGCAAAGCAGGACAGACAGGCTCGGCAGGAGGAAGCTGCAATGTGCTTGGGTGCCTCTGTGAGCCCATGTACAGCTGAGAGGTCACAATTCTGGCCTGTCAGACTTGACACTGATCATTTCATTTTGTACTTCCTACTTGACAATCCCTTCGCACCAGCCTTCAGGCTCCCCTGCACACTTTTCTCCATGTCCTGCTTTGTTGCAAATGCTCCTGCATGCTTTCTTTTCAAATCCTTTTAGAGAGAAATCCTTTAATATTTCTACTATGTTAAATATACCAAAGTCTGAAACATTACCTTGCATTTATAAAAAAATACATTTTTCCCACTTCTAGCTAATGTGTATTTCTCACGCTGAGTTTTAATGACTTCAAATACTTTAATGCCCTATTAGTAATTACCCATGCCAATTAAATGGAACAGATTTACTTCAGGATGAATTCTTATAAACTGCAGAGAGCATTGCTTTAAAATGCCTCTGAAGTCCCTTAGAGAGTTCAAATAACTGTACGAGTTGCCTAGAATTATAACTGGTGAAGTCAGGGAATGTTTATATCTATTTGATGTCAGAAAAGGCCTGTTGGTGAGCGAAAAAAAAGAAAAGAACACAGAAGTTGTAATTAACAAGATGCTGCCTTTCCTGCCAAAGCTGGCTAAAGAACTTGCCTCTTGTCCCTGTCCCCTGTGCCCCAAAGCAAAACTGGCCTTTTCTTATGGCAGTACAACTGTTTATGTGCTATAAACTGGATCACTGAAATGATCCATATGAAAGACAGTCCTCTAATCACCAGGGCAATAATGCTAGAAAACACTCCAAGGGCCTAAAGCCTTCCCCACATATAGAGACTTCCTGAGAATGTGAATATCCTGGAATGCACTGATCTTGGGCTCTATCAAATCATCGCTATGTGAGTTGCTTCATCTATTTTTCTGGGGAGTTGTATATCCAAACTGTAATGCTTCTTGGAAAGGTGTGCTGGATACAAACTTTCACATATTCATTGTTCATCAATGAATAAATTACGCACTCAGTTTCAGGGTGGTTCAGGTTCTTAGTCAGATTTTCCCCGTGCTTCCAATAGCTCCAGCCAGCTCTACTCAGAAACAGTCCTACTATTCACCCTTTCATAAAGCCAAATCTTCAGAGAGCAACATAAATATTAATTAATTTACACTCACCTTGCTCTTCTGAGGTAAATAACTGTATCATTTTCCCTTTTTGTTTAAAGGACAATACTAAAACAGAAATTAAGTGACTTGCCTATGGTAACACAGCAAGTTAGTGGTAGAAGAAGAGTTGGCATTCAAAATTATTGGAGTTTTTGAGGCTTGTCTCTACACAGGGAAACCAACTGTGCATCCTTCATTCTGTAACAGCTAGTCAAGCAGAGACTGGTGTATGAGTACTCTATAAAAGCGAAGAGAGTCCTTTTGTTCTGGAATTAGTTGTGCATTATTGAGGCAAGATAATTATTTTGGAATAAAACCCCTCTTATCACTCTTATTTTGGATCAGCTATTCTGATGATTACACAGGCCAGGTGTAAACTCTAAATTCTCCTTCTCTCCCTGCCTCAAGCCTAATTAATAACTGCTTATTATAAAGACACAGAAAAGTTTGTACTTCCACAAAAAGAAAATAAATGAGTTCTGGATATCCTGACATCTGTGAGAACACATATCGTTCTTGAGTGCTGCTGCGCCCCTAATGACAGCTCTAGACATCATGCACGGGGGAACATGGTGAGAACAGCATCTCACACCAGCAGCCCTCACACTGGGACCCTTGCACTCCCAGATGTCAACCACTCAGGCCTGAGATTCAGGGAGAAACTGCAGAGGCCCAGGAGCAGGAGCCAGCTCCAGGCTGGACTGCAGGCGAGGGTGTGTGCCTCCACGGTGGTCTCACTGCAGATAGCACGTAGGCTGGGCTGGTGCTCGGTGTCAGAGCCTCTCCCTCCCTGCGCGCCCCTTCTGAATGTCTTCCGCATCTGACGATCTGGCACAGCAGCAGTGTGTGAAGGAAGACCATACAAATGGTTTGAGAATGTGCTAGCCTCATTAACTTCATTAAAGAACTTGCAAGCCTCACTATCTAAATTCCTCTGATCAAGGCAAATTCTGTAATTGCACACCACAGTTCCTAACGCTGCAGTCATATTCAGTGCTGTTGTGTGTATGTACCCGAGGCCTGTAAGCCTTTTTAGACTTCCCTTTACAGGACTGGCACTCCAGCTGCCAATAAAAAAGTTTTCATTTAAGTAAAAACCAAAAAACCCCACTTTTTTTGAAGTAAAAAATCGCTTCTGGTGGGTGATATAAGATAAACATACTTAAATACTGACAATGTTCCTGTTTTTTTCCTAGCTTGTCAATTCTAATTTTTGTTCCATGCCAGAGCAGCACTGGGATCAGTTCTTCATCCATCCATAATGTTTCTCTTCTCAGGAGAATGAGATCAGGATTGTTTTTTCTGACCCCATAACACCTGCAGGAGTAATAACTTCAAGCTGGGAGCCTGTAAGGGAGTGATTGCTCTCTGGAAATCCGGGTATTTTTACAGCACCAAATAACATGTTTTTTAAACATCCGTACTGAAGATCCATTAGGAACATCTTCGGAAGCTATCAAGCCACATAGATCCGTACGTAAGTTTTGTTGATCTTTGCTGTCTGGACATTCCTGGGAAGTGAATGGGGTGTGAAGTGAGCATCTCTGCGGCAGAGCAGCTGCTCACCACAGCTCGGTTGCTCTAGCTATCACCATGCTGCACACTGCTGGAACGTCGCCAGTCCAAATCAGAGTGTCCTAATTTCAGGGAAAGCTTCACTTAAAGTGGTTTAACTGAGATTGTTAGTGTTCCGTCAAGCCAAGGACGGTAACAACCACCAGCAGAGTATCCAGAATGTGTTACCCACAGCTTGTTCTGTTCAAAATTCTGGCCATTTGAAAACAGAGCAGTGTTCCTGCAGAACAAGGGGTGACGTTGACGCATGCTATTTTTTTAGACGTGCCTTCCCACATCTTTAATTTGTTATCTGTGATGGATATCTAAGGGAGAATCCATTTTAATTTGACTGGCAGCAAAAGAGCTCGGGATATACTATCCGTATGGTACTGGTAGGTTTTGACTTTCTGTTAGCAACTACAGTGACCTTCTCCCTACAGGCCTCCAGGAGGCTGGAAAGTGATGTAAATATCAAAACGGTAAGAAGTCAGTCAAAACGCAGGGAGCTCGGCGCGGGCCTGAGCCGCCCGCTGGGCCCGGCGCTTGGCTGTTGCCATGGGAACGCCGCCGGAGCGCGGGCGGGCTGCGGGGCGGCCCCTCTCGCGAGAGCGGCGGCGGGCGGAGCGCGGCGGGGCGGG